>VZTI01004179.1:1256441-1391356 GCA_013397865.1 Struthidea cinerea
AAGCAAGGAAGGAAGGAAGGAAGGAAGGAAGGAAGGAAGGAAGGAAGGAAGGAAGGAAGGAGCAATATTTTGATTAAATGAAAATACACAATATATGATAAATTGCATGTGATTTATCCTACAAGTGTACAAGTGTAAGAGGTTCATAAAGGATTCCTTTCATTTTCTTCAGCCAATAGACGCCCTTAGAGTTATAATGTACCCCATACACACCTAAACACCTTTAGGAGACTGATTTTCCTAAAAGGTAACATTTTTTACAGCAGTCCTAGTCCATCAATTAAATCTAGATTGAAATATAATACAACCCCCCCCCAAATCCAACACATCAACTTCTCCCTCAGAAGAACCCACCAGCCCAAACTTCTCACCGAGGTTAGGACACTCCTATACAGTAGAAGTTTTCTCAGCAGTTCCCTGGAGGGGACCCCAGGTAAAACAGAAACATCTGGAGTGTTTACACACCTCTGAGCAGAGGGAGGTTCTAACTCACCCTGCACCTCCCAGTGCTGAAGCTCTGTAACCTCATCAGTGCAGACGGGCATCCCACGCTCAGCGCCGGCAGATTTCCAACCATTTCTCTTAAATGCCTGAAACTCTTGGAGGGGTGGGTGTCTGTGCTGCTGAAGTTTCAGGATGCCCCCAGGAAGCCCTAGGAAGAGGAAGGAGAGGGAAGGAGGCCGCCTCACAGACACATCAGAGCAGAGCCGTTTGTCCCAGTGCTTCCCATTCCAGCATATTGACGTTACACCGCAAACCTTAAACTTAACAGAATGCACGTGTCAGTGTTCCGGGGATAAAATGCAGCACCAGGGAGATCATTATGAGCATTGAATGAGGAGTTCTACATGGGAATTTAGTATGATGGAAATAATTCATTCAGCGGAATGAATAAGGACAAGGAAGAATTAAACTCTGAGTATTCAGGACTTTTCCTCCCAAGTACAGCCTTCAAGGGCATTTGTGCTTCCTTTGGATGTGATTAAAAAAACCCACAGGTTTAGGATAAATGGAGAGAGAAAAGTAGGAGATAATATGAAACTTTTCACCACAGGTCGCCCCACAGAATAATTTAGTCAGGAAGAGACCTCTGCAGGCTGACTCTGGGGTTAAGTCAGGTTACCTGTGGTCACACCCACTCACATTTTTAATATCTACAAAGGCAGAGTTTCCTCAGCCTCTGCAGGGCCATGTTCCATCACCACCATCACCACCACAAAGTAGATTTAGTCCCTGTTCATCCCATTGAATTCCTGAGTTAAGAGTGAGGAAAGCATTCAGGGAGATGTTGTGAACCTGGAACTCTTTGAGGTCAGACATTTTGCCAAATTCGGGTGTCAGAGTTTAGACAAACCTCACCGAAAACAAATCTCAGATTTTTACATTTAGCAAAAAATAAGCCAAATCTTGGTCTTAACATGTTCAGTGAAAAGCAAAATAATTGTTTGGCCAACATTTTTTTCCTAGAAACATTACTAGTTTCCTGGAGTTGTATAAGCACTTATTCATAAACAGAGCTACAATAACATGACTGAAGGAAATAATTCTTTTAAATCTTTACAAGAAAAATTCTTTAAATATATATATGGCTTGCGAAACAAGCAGCAAGATGATGTTTTATTAAATGGATTCCTTTTCAGTGGTTAAATTTTTAGAGCTCAGATGGTAGAAATAACTGATTTTCAATGACAGCATATATCTTTCTTGTGTCTGATTAGCTGTTGCCATTATTTATGGCTTTGTGCATGTGATAGAAACATAGAGAAGACAACATGAATCTTTCTGCCTCTGCTGACAGGCCAACTAATCCATTACTAAGTCTCCTCCATTCTTATTCCACTTACCTGTAAACCAATAGTGTCAGCGCTGAATTATATTTGATATTGAAACTATTGATGAATTGCAAAGGTTAAAATTAAAGTATGATTTATGTTGTGATTGGTAGCACGGTGTTAGAGCACCAAGTGATCTGTGCAAAATTATAACCATAAATACACTTCAGTCTTTGCTTTAGAACCTCTGCCAAACAGCTCCACTCTTCTTCTGCTTCATTCTCTGTCCCCCTTTCCTCTCTCTGAGGCTGGAGCAAAAGAAATGCAAATAGTTTTGCTGATAAAGATAATAAGCTGCCTGGTTTCGATGACTTTCTGAACAAAAGGATGTTGCTCTATTTCCCTGGGGACTCATCTGAAATACTGCCGCAATCAATGGGAAAAATACTGAGTGCTACAACTTGTACTCAGCTTCTCTTTAGACAACAGTTTATAATAAAATTCCAGGTATAATTCACTGCAGTTCAGCAGTGCTGGGCATCTTTACTACGGCAAAAGATACTTAGCAAATGAAAGAATTATTTCCTCAAACCGGAATAAAAAGTGTCTCTATCCATAAGCCTCTGCTCCCTTTGTGTAGGCACCCGTTTTTCAGATGATATATTTAACAAAAGTGAACGGTCCATTTTCTAGATACACAATCCATACTTTGCAAGGAAACATTCCTAAAATATCTTCCTCAGAAGAAGGCTGGAAATCGTTATCCTACCCATATCTCTATTTCTGTATCCTTTTTCACTTCAGGTGCAGCACCAACAATGCAAGACTCTAAATATCACTAAAAACAGGCCCGTCCTGCAGATCTGCACCTCTAGGAGAAATTCCCTTTCCTCAGCACATCTCCCACTCCAAGTTGCACACAAAAAGGAACTTAAAATGCACTTTTTTGGGTGCATCTTCAGCCAATTCCTCTGTGGCACGATGTTAGAGAGCTGCGAGTCCTCGGCGCGCAGATTGCAACTGCTGGAAAAAAGAGTCGGAAAAAGGCAAAACTACCAATTTCTGGGAGCAGCAAGTCCAGATCTGTTCATCCTTTCCTTGCCAAGTACAGAATTATAGAATCACAGAATGCCTTGGGCTTGGAAGGGACTTCAGAGGCCACGTAGCTCCTGTAACTCCCCTGTTACAGACAGGGACACCTTCCACTATCCCAGGTTGCTCCAAGCCTCGTCCAACCGGGCCTTGGGCACTTCTAGGGATGGGACATCCACAAGATTTCTGTTGCTGTGCCTCACTTTCCCTTTAAAACCATTTCCCCCCGTCCTGTCACTACCTAGCACAAAACCATGTGCTGATTAAAACCTGAGCAGAGAGCACAGACTGAACCTTGTGAGAAAACAGCAAAACCCCACGCATCTCTCACCCTGGATGACAAAGGTACATCGAAGAGTTCCATTGGGAAGTCTCTGCAGATTTAGAATGACCCAAAATCCCAGGCTGAATTTCCTGGATCTCCTGCTAAAGAACTCTTTGAGTAATCTAATCCCCGTGATGCTGAAAGTCGGGATGCTCTGTAGTGAGAAGCACAGAATGTGACACACGTAGCACCAGGCGTGACTTGGGCAGGCAGAATTTCTGCAGGACAGTAGAATTTCTGTAGCTCTAAATCAAATCTTAAAGAAATATCTCTCCCATGCTTTCATCTTGCTGAAATTTATGCTTGGCTTTCCTGCAGTAATTTAGTGGGTTTTTTTAATGAAGAAGCCACCTCTACCGGAGAGCAACCCAAAGGGAGAGATTTGTTAGCACAGCCCTGATTTAATTGGTTACACAGAGGTTTTGCACTTCTACAGGTGGTGGAGGAAAAGTAGAAACAATGACAAATGAATAAATTCAAAGTGCACAAGGAGTATTTATTTCTCTGTTTACAGTTTCCAGTCACAGAAGATGTTGTATCTATCGATCCTGACATTCTGTGTGCCAAGGATGAGTTATTTCATCCACTGCTCCTCAAGCACTGGTCCACACCTTCCTGACAGAAAAAAATAATTTATCCCTTTAAAAGTGTTGCCTGGTCATCTTTTGAGGTTTAAAGGCCAGTTGATCTACTGCTCTGAGTTCTCATTAAAGGGGCTGGAGGGCTCTTTGTTAGACACCAGGAAAAGGGGAATGTGCAGCAATGTATCTGCCTGTCTTTGTATCTGTCTCTGTTCAGCAGAAAAATATCCCCACAGCTAAAAGATATGTCCAGCAGAAAGAAGTGTCATGGGATAAAATTAATTCTCTCACAGTTAAGCACAACAACCAAAATTTGGGTGATTTTCAGATATCTGCAAATTTTTTTAACCCAAACTAGATTATCTACATTTACATTAAAAAGCAAAAAAAAAAAAAAGTGAGGCTTTGACCTTCATAAACATTACCAGGATCTTTGCCTCATTCTGCCCTAAAAAGAAGATCCAGGTTTTGGATAAACTCATAAATCTAAACTCTATCTGTAGGTTACAGTAAGAATTACACACAGCTAAGAGAAACAAATGGTATTTTGCACAAAGAAGGAATTGAACAAAGTTTCCTTCCATTTGTTTTTAGAACAGTTCATTTAGGTTATGAAACAGCAAAATGGCACTGGGCCATCTTTCCAGAGCAAGCCCTTAGTGTACCAAAAATGGTGGAAGCTTGCAGTGAATATAAATGAGTGAAAATTTCTCACTTTGTCCAGCGAAGGCTGTTCCCTGAATTGCACAAATGACCACGGTGTAGCTGGGACGTTACAAATATGGAGTTCCTAATATGGAAGCCCAGGGAAATGACACAGTCAGCGACACGCAATTTATAAAGTAAACAGTAGGGTTTTTTCCCCTAAGTTGTTTCTTTAACTGCATTGATTAGCAATTCATCATCCTATTTAAAATTCAATATTAACAAAATTGTAATGGATCAGCCTGACTCGGAAATCAATTCCATAGTCATAGCCATGCCCTATTATGAAGTAATGGCAGTGCTAATTTTATTCTGCCAAATGTAAATTGAGTGATTTATCACACCATTATATACTTACCTTGCTCCTTCAATTGGTTTCAAAATAAAAGGAGGCAAAAAAAAAAAGCTTAGGGTTACAAGTCCCCATTTTTGAATTCAGCAGCACTGAGTTTAGCCAGGCAGTCCGTATAAAATGCAACAGGAGTCAGAACCTGATCCTGCAAGTCACTCTGACTTCAGCCTCCCTGATTGCCTCTGAGAATGGCTGGGTTTTACGTCGATGAGAACCCAGCCCTCAATTTCTGCTACATTTCAGGAGGAGATTTAATAAATATAATGCAGGACTGAGAAACAGAAAAGATTATATTGCGTCCCTGATTCAAGACTAACTTGCTGTCTAGGGGCTCGGGTTTTTGCTTTATGTCAAAAGAACATCCCATGAAGGCACTTCAGGAGTTTCTGGAGATTTAATTAAGAAAACTTTCAAAGCAGCCAGAGTTCTGTAACTAAAGCAGGGGTGTTCACAGAGGGTGCCATCACCATCCACTCATTAACAGTTTTGCAGACCAATTGTCCCTCTCAGCAGCCCAACAGCCCAAGTTTCACCGACTGGAGCTGAGTTAGGAAACCCAAAACATCAACAGAATGGAGCCTGATGGAACCAAGGGGGTTTTTGCCAAAGTAAGGGCAGGAAAACGCCATGGCCAGAGCAGGCAGGGAATGATTTAATGGTCCAAGGCCAGCTGGAGCCATGGCGCAGATCAGGTCCTACCATGCTGAACCACTCTGTGCTCCACTGCTTCTCAAAGCTGCCAGTCATAAACCCTTTATACAACACAGATTCCCACTGCCTGGAATATCAGGAATACTCCTCTGGCTGTGAGCAGCGAGCTGGGGCAGGCACTGCCACCACCCACCTGCCAACGTGATTCCACCCACACAACCACCCCGGCAATCCGAAATAAAGTGCTCGGCCTGAATTAACTTCTAGAAAAAAAACCCAAAATATTCTGTTTACAAAGCACAAAAATGCCCCAAGTTTCAGCCACCGCTAATTGCTGTTGTGAATAATCATTTCCAGGCCTTTTTCATATTCTCTAAATCTGTCTCTTACCCCTACTTACTGCATATCTAATTTGCTGTGAACAGAAGAAGTGAATAATATTACAGCTGCTAAAGGAGCCGGGATGCCTGAGAAAGTCCAGCCATTAATGTTCTGTGTTATTGAGCTTTTAAGGGGTTTGGCTGCTGGCATTATGCAAAGTGCAGTCATTTCAGTCATTGCTTTGGTGGCTGCCACATTTTCACCAGGACGTGCTACGGGGCCTGGGGCCATCTCTAAATAATGATAGAAAAGTCGAAATAAAAGTTATTTGGCTCATAATTGTGTAAGAATCACTCTCAGCTGACCTGAAATGATAACATGTATTAAACTTAAATAAGGGACTGGATTCTTGGCAGAAGCCTCGGGGATTGATGTGATGCTGTGACAAATAAGCAGAAGGGCAGTTGTTAAAAAAGCTACAAGAACGACTTCTTTGGTTATAATGTTGGCCCCGTGGAACCTCACGTTTTTTTCACCTTTTTTTTCCCTAATTATTCCTGGTAGGAGGAAATGCCTGAACCAAGTTTCAAGTCCAGGACAATTTTTGAACCTGCCATGGTTTAGAATAGTTTGAGTAGGTTTGGGTAGAAGAGCCACCTCTACAGAACCCCTCAGAAAAAGCCCAGTTTTGACATCTTTGAACCACAACCAAGTGCACAGGATGGCAAACAGTGGGTAGGTGTTCCTAGAAAACTTTTGGAAGTGAATATATTCAGTAAATTTGCGAGACCTTTGTTGAAGCCTGGAACATTTTTTCATTTCAGTAACCTGAAAATAAGAGGGATGAGAATGATATAGAATCTACCCCTGAAAAATGCAAGAAAGGGCAGCAAAAAGGAACAAAGGATGAGTACAAGAATCCAAGCTAAGGAAGTAATAACGAAAGAGGAGAAGGAGAAGGAGAAGGAGAAGGAGAAGGAGAAGGAGAAGGAGAAGGAGAAGGAGAAGGAGAAGGAGAAGGAGAAGGAAAAGGAAAAGGAAAAGGAAAAGGAAAAGGAAAAGGAAAAGGAGAAGGAGGAGAAGGAGAAGGAGAAGGAGAAGGAGAAGGAAAAGGAAAAGGAAAAGGAAAAGGAAAAGGAAAAGGAAAAGGAAAAGGAAAAGGAAAAGGGTGGATTATGTGTTCTAGCTCAACACACAACACCAGCATCTGCATTTATCCTTGAGATCTTCCAAAAAACTGCTTTCTAGGCAATCTATTTTAAAAAAAAAAAAAAAGAGCCATGGATTTTCGAATTTTCCTAGAATTCCTGTGCATTAACACCGGGTCAGAAAGAGGTGACGTGCCCCATGGATGGGGACATTGACCCTCTGCTCTGCAGGACACACATACCCTGAGGGTCTCCTTGCAGGCTGCTCCCTGCCCTCCTCCCCTCCTCAGCCATTCCAGTCTCTTTGGAGAGGACTGACCTTCCTGGAGCTTTCAGGAGATGGGAAACCTCTGCACCCTCTGGCTGTGCTCTCTGGGTATCATCCTCCTGCTGGAGAGCCAATTTAGCTTTAAAAGCCCTGAACTCCTTCTGATCTGCCAACAGCAAATGCAACGAGGTGGCGGGAGACAACCTGGGCAGGAGATGAGAACATTTCCCACGAAGCTGACTCTGGTTTGTGATATCTCTGGGATTCAGAGCTCGTCAGGCAGGGGACAGTAATTTCTCAGAGGAAAGCTTCTGTCTGCACAGTGCCCCGGGGGCAGAGGGGCTGCTGTCCCCTGGGGCAAAGGGGAGCGTGGCTGGTGCTCCCACGAAGGCAGTTCGTGCTCTAAGTGGCTTCCTTTGCCACTGGTGGCTTTGGAAGTGACACTTTAAGTGCTCATACTTGCAACTAATGCAGTCAGACTCCGAGGCGCTTGATGCAAAAGCCGTGGAGCTGTTTGCAATTAAAGAGCCCATTTGTATCCATATTCCTCTGGTTTGACCCTGCCTGAAAATCACTTCATCAAAAAAAAAGAAGGAAAAAAAGCTGTTAATTGCGAGCATTCTGGGAAGCAGGATGGAAATATCAAGTTGAAGGTAAATATCCTCCTTAGCTGGTGTGATGCCACTCAGACCTGCAGTCCTGAAGTGTGGCACAAGACCAACAGAACATTTGTGTGCTGAATTTCTTCCTCACTGGTGGACTGAATCTAAATCTTTACATAATACCTGGAGTTTTTTCATTGATTTTCATGGCTGTGGACCAGGTCTGAGCCACTCATTTCCCTTTTATCCCATCCCGATAGTGCATAAAGTGTTCTGAATTGCTGAACTATTTAAAAATGGTACCTTTCTGCCAGGCAAAGTGGACAGGACCTGATTGTAGCAGGAGAGATTTGCTGTTGATCATCTTCTTTTCTTCTAACATCATTTCAGATGCCAAAAGTCAGTGTGAGTAAAATGGATTAACTGAAGCAAGTCTGCAATTGAGGCAAAAGCCTGTCAGAAAAAGAGACTTTTTTGCCAAAAACTTAGAATTTCACTGAAGCAAAGGTTGAAGCTGGAGTTCCTCCTCCCTGTGCATTCAAATCACCTTTTGAAGGGCCAACATTAATGCGCTGTGTGTCTGATGAAGTCCTTCCAAAGCTGTAAAAAAGCAGCCCTTAACAACTTCCAGTGATGCTTCTACAAAGGTTGGAGTCAATCACTTGCAGTGCTTGGAACCTGGAACTTTACGTGCCTTAAACACCCAAGGATCACAAATGTCAGCCAGGAATGCCAGCTCTGCCTCATCTTAAATCAGAAAACAAACAGAAAAATAGAAGGAAAGAGAATGAACTGTGAAGCAGAGATGGTACCCAACCAGTCAACACCGAAGGGATCAACAAAAAAAGGAGAAGAGGGGTGTGAAGGTGAAAACCCCCCAAAGAGAGTCACTGCCCTGTCTGCTGTCCCTAAACTGTGGGGCCTGAGTGATAACTCATGTCAGAATAAGCCCAGGAACAGCATTTTAGGGGAAGAAACCCAAAACACAGTGCTCTGGGGAAGGAAAACCCATAATGCTCTAAAAGCATGAAGCAGATCCCAGAATTCAAGTGCTCTGCAGGCTAGGCACAGTGTCTGGCACTGCTGAATCCCACAGGATGTGAACAGGGATTTTCCCTGACATTAAAGGGCAGGTACAGCTCAGTGACCCCATCCATGGAGACTGTCCTGCAGTCCATGGGAATGTGGGAAATGCTGGATCTGCTGAGAGCAGCCATGCACGGGGTGCCAGAGGTCCCGCTTGGAGAGTGTTCTTTTCTTTTTCCTTTTATTTTTTCTGCTCACCAATATTCAGTAGAACTCCTTTTTGTTTTTCTTTTTTTTTCTCCAGAGGGAAAATACCCTAAATATCATGTAGTGCACCTGTTTTCCTTCTCCAGCAAATATTCATCCATCCTCTACCATTTCAAACGCTGGCAATAAGGCATCACATTTATTTCCTACAAGGGATTAGCTCCTTATAAACCCACAGTGCTGCTGCACTAACAGGGAACAACTGAAGGTACAAGTGCTGCATTAATACTTTACCATCAACAAGCTTTGATCCTCCGTGGCTGCAGCTCACCAAAGCCAATTAATTCCTGCTGAATCCCTGCCTGTGGGCTAAAAACACCTAAGCACAAGTTTAATGTACTCTGACTGCTTCCCCTGGGAGGGTACCTGCAGACAGAAGCCAGTTTTAAACTAAAGCATCTCCTGAGAGCAGAGCAGGCAGAAGGCCCTGGTTTCCCTCTAGGCTCTTTAGCCAGAGATTTTTTTGGCACCCAAATGGGTTTTCTGTCAGAGATGAAGCTCATGCTGACACTGTTGTACCGCTACACACTTGCATTTTATTCAGGGCTGGTGGAATTATACACAGCTGCTTCTGGACTACAGTGCAGGCACACAAATCTGCTCAGGAGCTCGGGAAAATTTGGCTGAGTATTTGTCCCAACACACCTGAAGAGCTTGGTGGCCTGCAGGGAAAGCTGTGAGAACACCACATGGAGTGCACATTTCTGCTCCTCACTCTTGCACACATTTTGTACCCTTCCCAGGGTGCTGTGATTCACATTTAGCCATTAATTCCCCGGAACTGGGCTGGCGAGCAGGCACACTCCATTTATATTTAATCCACCAACTCCTGAATGTTGATGCGTGCCAGCGAATCAGACGTAAATGCAAAGCAATGTGTAATCTGTGACAGCTAAGGAAAATTATCAAGTGACATACATTGCCATGTGAAATAACTCAATCAAACACGATTCCTTCCAAATGAGCAGAGATGAGCACACTGCACTGGATTGAAAAGGTCCAGCAAGCCAACAAAGGCTCTGTTAATGAATCAGGAGCCTTATCCGAGGGGATATTGAAATAACCCAGCTCAGCAGCCCAGGGTTTCTTTCATTTGTTTCGTTCATTACTTTGTTTACCAACACGAAAACCCTCTGCCCTGCAAGCTGGCCATGAAGAAATCAGAGACTGATTAATGGAGAAAATGAAGGGAAACCAGTCCTTCTGATTAACAGCGAGATAAACAGAATTCTTCTTTGTTAACCAAATTCCCCGAGTCAAAATGAGACTCAGAAATCCTGACCAGCGCTGCTCTTGTATTAAACATCCCCCTCTTGAAGCTGGCATCTAATTCAGAGGCAGACTTCTTCAAAGGTTATTCATGTGCTATTTTTACAGCTTTTTATTAGTGGTTGCAGCCACTTGCTGGAGAGGGAAGCTAAAAAAACATAACCCAGGCACCCAAAAGGCTGTGAAAAGAGAATTAAGAAAAATGTAATATGCACTTCAAAAAGGCCACAGTCTCACACGTTCTGGGGTGGGTTTGTGCGGGGGTGGAGCCGGGGGTGCTGCAGGTCACAGGACAAGGCAGGAGATCTGGTTGTGCACATCCTCCACATCCCAAATTGCCTGAACTCAAATTATGAGTGGTTTGTCCTTCATTTTAAAAAAATTAATTGCTGTTCACAAGAATATCTGAGTTCCAAGACTGCCTCAGAAATTAGCTTCACAGGCTGTGAAAATGCTGCAGAAAACAAAGTTCTGTCTCTTTTTGGCTTTTCCAGCCAGCTGAACGTGCTGAGATTTGGGCTCTTCTATCCCGAGGTAACTTGAGAAGTGCATTTTGCACCAAGCCTGTAGCACTGCAAGATTAAATGTGAGATAAAGGCCCCTAATGCACCCATTGCCTTTTTATTGAGTGCTTGCGGTCGCAGCACAATCCGAGATAATAAAACTTGTGCCCAAGTTTTTATTCTCTTTTTTTTTTTCCAAATGGCATGACAACTGGAATCATTCCATAACTGCACAAGCCCCAAAATACTTTCTTAATCTCAATTTAGCATTCCTGGAAAGGCTTAAAGGGATATTCAGCTGGTCTGTGGCCATTATAACTCCACTGAAACAATAGAGCTAGCTGCACTGAATAATTGAAGACTGAAGCATCAGGAACTTCACCAAATTATTATTAATAAACTGATGGAAAAGCAGTGAAATTGTCACTAATGCACTTCTTGTATGTCTTAGAACCTCCTTCCCTCAAAATCTGTGAGAGTTACGGACATTAGTTCCAAATTCAGACATATTTATAGTTTTGCAGTAGTAAATATTTTTCTCCATCTTTATCCCTCGTTATTTCCAGCTGAAATGAACTTGTGCTGGTAGAATCGAAGGATAACCAGAAACAGATTAATACATAACTTATAAATCTGGTTATAAGGTATTGATTTGGGAATTCTGAAATAGTCTCTCTTATAGTGACTGTGCTGCTAAGTGGGATAACTCAGAGGGCTGAGAGGGATCCTCTCCTGAAGAGCTGAAAATGACCCACGAAAATCCACCTATGGGAGGAAGACGTTCAGTACAGATAAAATCAGACAAAAAAGAGAATTTATGCTCTTTCCCACACTCCAGATGACCAACTTTACTCATGGCGAAGCCAGCAGACTCCCCACCAATTTGTGGAGCGAAACCTGCAAACCTGCAGACTCTCAAGAGTAGCGAGGATGTCACTGAGGGGTAAAAGTTACATTGAGGTGTTTGCAAAACTTTCTGAAGTTTAGAACACAGGTGTTTTTGAATCTGCCAGCTGGGAAAATCTATATGATTCGACTGTAATTTTAAGAATATTGCTCTGCCTGTCTGCTGTAATCAGGGGCTTCTCTGAGAAACTCATCTTCTCAGTATCAGCAAAGAGCTCCTTAATAATTACTGATTTATAAGACATCGTATTTGTGCTCAATAATGCTAATTTTATGGATTCCTGAACAGCTGCTTGAGTTATGTCATTATTTAATGTCAAAGGAGTGGGGAGTTCAAATAAACCAGCTGCATGTTTTCTCTATTTTGCATTCTGCCTCCACAGGAAGATAAAAAAAAAATCAAGAAAGTCGGCGTAACTCACACCATCAGGATGGATTTACCAATCACACAGAACTGAATTATACCTCTTATTAACCAACAAATTCAATATTTAATATAAAGGCAACCTAGAGGAGATCATTACTTCTGCAGTATCAGCAGAAGATTGCAGCATGCAAAGGTACGAGCTGTCAGAGAAACAAGGTTTTGTGGAAAGCCTTTCATGAATCATCCTCTGTCTGGGGTTGGACCTCTCTGATTAACTTTGACACACGAAGGGGTTGCGAATGATTCAATTAATTCAAAAATTATTTTCATGGAAAAGATATGTGTTCCTCTGCCACTTAACTAATCATGAAGTCAGTGAGATGGAGCATTTAAACCCAGGAAAACTTCTGCTGGAAGGATCCAAACAGCACAACAAGGACTTTGTTCAGGTGGTACTTTCAGCACCTCGCTTTGCAGCCAGATCTCGCAAAACCTGTTGGGATTTGGGCAAAAATTCCAGTTGCACACCAGGCAACCTTCTGGATTTTAATGGTAGATTATTTTACCCAGTGAAAATAAATACAGAATAAACCACTTCTCCTTCTGTCTGTGAGTTTCTCTTTGTTTCCCTCAGCACAATCCCCTCTCTCTGGTTGTTCAGCTCCAGGTGTGACCATGGCCCTACTCCCTGCTTCGCTGTCAGGGCTGAGTGCCTGGGTCATGTTCCAGCCTCTGCTTCTCTGTGGCTTTTTCTTCTCTGGATTTCCTCTTTTTCTTTAAATCATGTGGGATCCAATGCCATTGAGCAGCAAGGAATTTTTCAGTTCCCATATACATCACATAAATATATCACACGTATATATCACACATCGTTCTTTCTGAGAGGCAATACTGACACTGCAGACTCTCCAGAAGGCAGGTCTTGAATGGATCTGCACTGAAGCTGTTCTCCAGCATGGATTTGGGAATCACAGAATCATTAAGGGTGGAAAAGCCCTCCAAGACCACTGAGTCCAAGCTGTGCCCCATCCCCATCTTGCCCCCAGGCCAGAGCACTGAGTGCCCCCTCCAGGCTTTCCTTGGGCACCTCCAGGGTTGGGCACTCCAAACCTCACTGGGCAGCCCCTGCCAAGGCCTGACCTCCCTTTCCATGGAGAAATTCCTGCTGATGTCCAACCCGAGCCTCCCCTGGCCCAGCCTGAGGCCGTTCCCTCTCCTCCTGTCCCTGTTCCCTGGGAGCAGAGCCCGATCCCCCCCGGCTGCCCCCTCCTGTCAGGGAGTTTTAGAGAGTGAAAAGGTTCCCCTGATCCTCCTTTTCTCCAGACCAGAGCTACCAGGCTCACTGGTTCCCTTGTTAAACACCTCCTTTTTTTTGTGGGAGTCTGAAGTTCTGTCCACATTTAAGTACAAAATTTGCCATTGTGAGAAGAGAATTGCAAGAAATCTCCTCTGGCTGAATTATAAATGGGGTCAAACCCTGCAATCTCTATTCAAAAACGCTATCAGTGACATTATCACCTTAGTGACTCCCTGATTTGACCCCATCCCTCTTTACCTCAGATCTCACCTGAAATTCCACCTGAAAACATAACTGGGAATGCAGTAGGAGCTCACAGCCATCTATTTGAGCGAAACAGGGATGAGATTTATCCCGTGCTGTCATTCCTGCAGAAACTCCTGCCGTAAGCAGGTTGCAGGATTACAACCCCTTCCCGTTTGCAAAGCCTGTCCCTTAAAACCACATTTTCAGCAGCAAATGTGCTCTGATCTCAGCTTAACACATCGAAGCTGTTCTGGAATCAAACTTTCCCTTGTTATTATTACACATTTTTAGGTGTAAAGATGGCAAAGCCTCCCCAGGCTACCTTGAACCTCCCCTTCTGCCCCTCTGATGCCCTGGGCTGACGTTAGAAAGAGCAAAGAGATTGCAAGGGAGTGGGATGAGCTCACACATTCGGTTTGTTGTTATCTCCAGGCCAGCAGAGCTCAGTGTAATTCACCCAATTCTGTAATTTCTGCCCAAGAAACTCCCTGCAATGAGATTACAGGAGAGCTGAAGGTCACTTCTGAACTGTGTCATCCAAAGGAAATTCAATGTATACTCGCACTATATTTATCTCCAGTGAATGTCGTGCAACAAATAGGATAAAGCAGAGGTGTGCAGTGGGCAGAGAGATAAAATTGAGAGTGAAGTGTTGGCTTGGGAGAGTTCATGGCAGGGAAAATCTCACCAGGCTATTGTACAAAGGATATTTCTCGAGATTATAAACTGGTGAACAAGCTGAAGTTTAATGGAAAGGATTAGGCATTGGGCAGGCCTGGGATGATGGGGCTTGGTCAAGTCACCTGAACTCTTCATTTGTTTTTGTGAGTCAGTTGTGTTTAAAGCAGATTTTTTTGGTAGAAAATGAATTGTTGCACATAAACACACGTGGGACAAAAATTAGCAAGCAAAAAGAGCTCCCAACCCTACACAAAAGTTACAAGACACTTACTAGAGGTACTGATTTTTTAACTGAGGGCTCCATGTCAGCCTTGCAGGCAGGCAGAGGGTTTCGTGTCTGTTGGAGGAAGCAGAAAATTCCAAATACCTCAGCAAATGTCTGCTAAAATCAGGTTTTACCTGGAAATGTGCACTAAATGTTAAACAGCAATGGATTTTCTGTGTAATCCAATCGTGCTCCTATTAATACTTGTCTTAAAACACATTTTACATCGAATCCCATTAGCTCTCCTTTTTGCAGTTAATTTTTTCACATAATTCTTCTCCTCCTCTCGCAGAAAAAGCAGGGAAATATCACTGAGTTACAAATTCCATCTTTGTTTCCATCCGCTCATTATATAAATTATTCAGAACTGTTTTATAAAGTGGGGACTTCAGCTTCCTTTCCAGAAAGAAGGAGAAAAGACAGTCTTATAATGAAACAAAAAAGGTAAAACCCCCCCCAAACATTTGATGCAACTTTAATTATCCTTTCCATTAAACTGCAGCCAGTTCACCAGGTAATAATCTCAATAAATATTCCTTACACAATAGCTGTTACTCAGAATATTTTACACTCTTACCACAATTACCAGTCCAAGCCTCCTAACTCTCTCTCCCCAAAAGCAAAGAGGAAAGAAAACAACAAAGGAACAATTCCCAAGGCACAATATTTCTTGTGGGCTTGAACTCTCAATTTGCACGTTCATCTCCAACAATCAACACCTTCTGCCACCTCCAGAGTTACCTTTGACAGCAAAACTTCCTCTGCAAGCCAGAAGCCACCACCTTGCTCGTTGGCAAATGAGGGATTTTAATCGAAGAATTCCAGCCGGTGACACATCTCTTAATTAGAAAATATTTCCAGTTCCTATTTGGACAGTAATCAAAGGAGGTTTCTAGTGTTTCCATCAAAACCCACACGATTTTGAGGGCACAGGGAATGTCATACCAAGCACCAGGAGGAGTTTGGGAGCACTTTAACTTCTTATCAATATTCATTTGCTGTGGTGAAATTCAGATACTGTGTTAGCAGCCAGTGGTTGTTTGGCAGTCCAGGAAAAATTAATTCACTTTTTTTAGATGGAGATCTGCACCATGACAATAAGAATCACAGGTTTTCCTCTTCTTGATTTATTTAAATCAAGTGTCTACCACTTACTGAAAGGAAACAGATAGAAAAAGGAAGTTGTGGTTAATTGGAAAATCCTTTTGGATTATTTGGGGTTTTCCTACTGGGATTACAACAAAGTTTAGTTGTGTTCACAGTCACTGATCTTGATCTCAGGGTCCAGCAGAGAATGACACAGGGAGTGAATGTTCCTGCCTTGCCCTGGAGAAGGGGAAGCTGGAAACTTGTGGTAAAGTCACCATAAAGCAGCAAATTTGACCATTCTCAGAAGTTTAAGTAACAGAGGAAATAGTAGAGCAAAATCAAGGTGGTTTGTTCCAAGAAAACAAATGTCAACAGGAAACCACCAGACAAGATTCTACTGGAAAGACAAATCCTGGAATAAATGCCTGGAACAGGAAAAGATGAGACACACAGGGGAAGATGAGGGATGATATTTAAAGGTAAAACAACAGGTGAGATGTATCTCAAGGTCTTTCCTAACTATTTCTTGCTGTTTACTGTAAATTCTGCTTTTCAACTATAAGTCAGCAGCACAGAGAGTGTTGTCCACTAAGAGACAAAAACCTTGATGATGAAACTCATTTAACTTCTGTGTAATTACCTACTTAAGGACCAGGTTTGTTGAGAGGGATCTCCAGATCGGTGCAAGTGTCTGGGCAGCCAGGCAGAGGCTGAAATTCTGGGGCAAAAAGGAGGCAAAGCAAGAGCTGGAAAAGGAATGTGACAAGGGTGAAACTTTGGAAGTTAAAAAATCCCTAAACACCTGGCACACATCAGCAGAGTCATCCACATCAGAAGAAAATTCCCTGCCTTCTGAAGATGAGAAAGGGAAGTCAGGAACTCATAATTTTCATCTGGAACTTCAAACAATAAACTGATTTTCTTTAGATAAAACCATGTTAACAGCTGGATTGTTAATTATGAAGCAGATGTCAGCTGACAGCACGTCAATAGTGTATTTAGAGAGGAATCCACTGATTGAAAACTAAATGTTTCATCTCCCCAAATAAAAGACACATAAAACAGATTCTAACAGTGTTGCAGGGGAACGAAGCAAGTTTAAAACTCTGTATCTAGAAGGGGGCTTTTATAAGCTCTCATATTAAACTGCTCATAGACACCCGGCACAAAATTAATAATGGAAACATGCCTGAATCCTTTCAGTCAACATCACTCACTGCTTCGTGGGAATATGATAAAAGCTGTCAACAGAATTATATAAAGGAGTCAGGATTAGTGGTGTCTTTTTGTAAGCTGATAGCAAAGTTCCTACTGAACAAAGTTTTTTCATGATATTTTCTGTCCATTCTTGCTCAACTTTTCAGTAGCACAACAATGGGTGAACATCCAAATTATAATTTTCTCTTTGATCCTTCCTCCAATAAACATGTTACAGCTTGGGTATTGTTTTCTTAAATATCTTTTTCTCTGTTTTGCATTTATCGATTTGTTTGCAGGGGATGAATTGTGCTGTTCAACAAGGCTCAGGGGCTGAAATATTTTATAGTTGCTATTCATTACTCCGAATTTCAATAATCTGTGGCATCTCCTTGTCCTTTAAAATATTGGCAGCACTCTGTGGTTTTTATTAAAATATCTGTGATGCTTCTTTTTAATTTGCCAGACAAGGGATGGCACAGGTGGCAACGCAGAATAGGAGGATTCATCTGAAACAGAAATAACCTCCAAGGACATTACCCTGCTGTCTGTGCTTATTCAAATCCTACTGACTTTGGTGAGAACTCCGAGCACCAGTCCAGGTTCTTTTCACCTCTCCAGCAGGCAAACAGTGATTTTCATCTGCTCTGATAAATTCCCATCATTTTATTCCCACCTTGCTCAGGGTTATCTGGAAGAAGTAAAAACACCCACTCAGTTAAAACCTGGCTTACTAAATCAGAACATCCCAAATAACCTTGGAAGTTTAAATGGTGCCTATTCCTGTTCCCACCACCAACCCCAACCCAGAGCTGAACAGATACCAGCCAAAGACATGAATATATCAGACAGGCCACAGCAGCCCGACCTAAAACAATAATTACTTGTTTGGAAAGCTGAAAAGCCAGCAGAAAGGCAGGCTTTTCAGGTGAATAAACATGTTCAGATTGACTGGGAAGCATTTGCAGCTGGGACAGAGGAGTTGTCATCGGAGTACAAATGAATTAGAGTTCTCAGAATTAGTATAAACCTCATCTCATCTTGCAGCCTGAGAAAAACTAATCAAATCAAATAATTTATTCAAGGAATAGCAACTGGAGGACAGCTGTCATCTCAATTAAAGGGACTCCTATTGCCAGTCATGCCACATCATTGCTCTCTCGACCCAAATCCATCCATTTATGTAGCTATGTGTTAGAGACACTCCTTAAAGGTAATTCTGTCTTCTAACCCCATCTCTGCCTTCTGGGAATTTAGTTTTGTCCCATCCAACTCTGTTTCTTGTCTAACCAGCATGTCTGATAACCACCAGTCAAACCTGGCAATCTTTAAGGAGCCCACACAATTTGACCCTTTTTATATCTTCTTAATATACATTTGACCCTTACGTGATTTTTTTTTTAGTATAGGAATGAAAATAAATTCCATAAAGGTGCAAAATGAAAGGACATGTTGAGAGTTTGAAAAGTGTATAATGTAATAGAGGAGTTCTAATAAAGGATTTGTCATGATAAAAAATGAAATCCCATTTGATTGCATAGTTCTTCTGAAATTATTCAATCTTTTGTTCACTTTGGTAAAGGAATTTTTTAGTACCACAAAAATCATAGAATATCCTGAGAGGGAAGGGACCCACAAGGGTTATTCAAGTCCAAAATCCTTTGTTGTCATCCAGAATATGAATGTCAGCATTGTTCTGAGTGTGGTGGGATACACAATATCTGCAGCGTGTTTAATCTTACCTGGTTTAGCTCTATGTCCTTAAATGAACCTATCACGACTTTTGCCAGAGAAAGGTGTGATAGCCTTCCTTGTTCAACTCTTTTCCAAGAATTTCCTCTGGAACATGGGAATTGTGAAATCTGCCGAAAGGAATAAGGAAAATATGAGAAAAACTCGTCACTGGGATGATTTAAAACCTTCCCTTCATGAGATGCATCTGGAACATGGAGATGATGAAGCCACACATCCTGATGAAGCATCATGGAAGAATCAAACACTTTATTGGATGTGATGAAAGCAATGTGAGATGTTACAGTTTAAAACACTCCCATATCGTGACCTATAAGTTTTTATGGCCAAGATTCGTGCAAGCCAATTGCTACAAAAATCACTTAATTCTGGCTCCACAGAAATTAACTCCACAGTCCAATGGCAGAGAGCAGAATCATTTAAATATTCTTGTGGTTGTAGGATGGAGTGTCTTATTTAAATACAGATGGACTTTGAGCTACCTGCTCTTTCAAAATTGGGCTGGAAATTATAATAATGATACTACCCATTATTATTTTTCAGCAGTTGGATGTTCTATCCTTATACAGGGATAGAGATATGTTCCACACAGGAAAAGCAACATATCAGAAGTGCATAAAAAACAGGATCTCCTTCCAATTAGGCAGCTAATAAAAGTAGCTTAATAATCCTTTGGAAGAAAAAAAAACCTGATATTTTCTGAAGTTCAAATTCAAGACTTCATTTATGTACAATATTCTAAGCAGGAATAGAAAAGAAAGGGATGTATCCTAGATAAAAATAGAAAGGGATAGGCAGAGTCACAGGTTTTTACATGTTGTGCTGTGCTAAGACAGAACAGCAAGAACAAAAAAAATTGATTTTGATTAAAATTTGATTATCTGGTAATTTCTTCAAAAAATGCGTTAAAGTTTCTCTCCTCTTTAAAAAAATTCAAATACTGAGGAGCAGTTTTTAATACCAGACACCATTGTACCTCTCCATAGGAAACATAATATCAAAGGAATTCTGGAGCATTTATTCTGGAGATCAGGCTGGATGAGGATAGATTTCCTTTTACTTCCATCACACTTTTAATCTGAATTCTGTCAGACAAGAGGCACCTGCTGTCACCAGCCCTGAAATGACCAACCTCATTTTCAAACACGCTGGAAGGCAAAGACTGAGGGTTTGTGAAAGAGGCGTTGTATAAAGAGACTTCAAGAAAGGAAACCGTGGTGACTGAAACACAATAAAGAGATATTAAAAAAAAAACCCAAATAAACAGAAATCACTGAATATTTCCAAAATCTGCTCAGCCCAATCAGAAACAGCTCTCCCCTCACCCAAACCAGCTGCACGATCCAGCCTAGGAGAAAACAGAGGCACGAACGAGCCCGAATAACAACCACTCCTCTTTGCACTCCGGGCTGTTTCCAATTCCTCTCCTTAAGTGAACAAATCATGCAGAAGATGCTTCCAGTCAGATTTGTGCTGTTAGCTGGGACCTGCACTAACATTTCAGCTGCTGCCTTAGTAAGTACTGCGTGTTCTGCCACCCGCACATCTGACCTTTTGCAACCAAACTACGCCAGGTTTTAAGCGCAGTAATTCAAGAGTGACATCTTGGACAAGTTCGAGGTGACGTTTGTTGTGAGGCTCTTCCCTTTGAAACTTCATGAGTATAAATTAAGCTGTGGAATTTCCAGCCCCTCAATCAAAGAGCAATTTATTTCCACTGAGTTGAAATGGATGAGATTTAAGTCATTAGGATTTCGACTGATACTGGTGGCATGTTATGGAACATGAGGGCTCAAGGAAGGGACCTCGATTTTCTGGCCTTAGTCATGACAATAAATTGTAGAACAGAACTGGTAAAGGAACCAGATTTTATCTCAGGAGTGTTCTACAAATACAGCAGATCCCTTAGACTGTTTACTAAAATCATAAGAACAATTTACTTTAGTGCCAAATCTACCAGAGCCCCAACTCTAAATTTGTAGAGTTTCTGGTTTGGCCAATTTCTGGGAATCTCTTCTCAACATCCATTTAATAATTACAGCCACCTCCTCCTACTGCTCTGTAGCATCCTATTTTTATCACTTGCTTCCCAAGATATTCTTTGCTAGATCCATGTAGTTTCTTCTTTTTTCTGTTTACCCTGTTACTTTTTTAAGCACTCCTTGATTTTAGGAATGTATTTCTTCCCTGTTACTGTTCAACAGCTCCAACTTTCGCTGACGTTTCACAGCATTTGCCTTATTCTGCTGCTCTGGGCTGTTTTCCTGTAGCACAGGTCTCACACTGAAGGGAAAGAAAGTCTTTTTGATTTCAGGCAGGATCAGAGGAAATGTCCCTCACTGTCCTTAACTGATCGTCAGACCAAAATATTTTGGGATAAAGGTGCTTGTCTCCAAACAAAAACACTCCAGAATTTCTTGTTTGCTGCATCTCTTCAGTGGCTTTACTGAATTTGTTGCAGGTTGGCATTTCGTATTTTCACAGAAGGCCAACACTTTCTGTACCAGCGTTTGTAAGATCAGTAATTTTGGGTTTGAAATTTGGCTGTTAAATAAAATTTGGAAAAGCCTGGCTTGATGCAGAAAGGAAAAAATAAAGATAAAACACCTGATTGTTCTAAGAATTCATTGTTCGTCTCTGTTTACAAGGCCTGAGTCAGGTGTTACCAGAATGCTGCAAGTGCCATCTATTTCTGGTGTGTTCAATAGGAAGTTCAGGAGAGTGGGAGTGAGATTTGAGTTTTTAATCTCAAAAGCCTCAGAAGTTATTTAAAACTAGACAAATGAGGTTATTACAAGGTAACTTTAATATCAAGCAAGGTTTTCCCCACATTCTTTTTCTGTACACAGTAAGGTTTTTAGACATATCTATGTTTTTCCAGTCATACAGATGTGAAATGAATTGAGTTTAGAGATATTTTGTATATTTTTCAACTCACTGTGAGTCCTTGAAGAGTACTTTCCTAAGGAAAAAAAAAAAAGCTCCAAGAAAAAGCTGTTCAGATGCTAAGTCATCTACTGAAGTTCAAGGAAGGAAAAGGAATCATCCTACTGAACGTTTCCTTTGGCTGAAGTCACCTTCATTTTGGCTGGAAAAGGTTAAACATTGACATACAAGATACTTTTCAGAAGCAAATTAAAAGGACTGGAAAATCACACAAAACAAATCACAGGGTTATTAGGGCAGAGCAATTTTCTGGATCTGTACAGTGTAAAACACATCCTTATAATGTCTAACTCCCTATTCCATCCCAGTGGGAATTAGCATTTCATATGGAGATCACAGCCAAGTTAGAGGGGACCCTGAATCCCCGCTTGGAGTTTTCTCTCCAGACTCTTCCATGCCCCACAAAGCTATGGCTTCAGGAGGATTGCCTGGGTTTGATTTTTAGCAGGTTTCCAGGCCACACTTCCCCGCTGAGATGCAGGAAAGCTGGTGGTGTCTTGTTTGCTTGGCTCAGTAGAAACCTCCCTGGCAAGTGAAACATGGGTCAGGAGCTCACAATCTCCACCATCAACTCCCAGACTAAGAGAGGAAGTGTCATTGTTATGGAAAAGAGCAATAAATCACCTTCAGTGCTGAGAACATGCAGCATTTGCATGGTTTGCCATTTGCATTTGAGTCAGTGTGGTTAAATTCCCCCGTGGGATGGTCAGGGAATTTTGTCAGGAGCTGCTTTATCTCCCAAAGTTGTTATCAACTCTGAAGTCTCTTGCTGTTTGTTGCAGTGAGGGAAACACCAGGGAATTCTGTTTCAGATTCCTAACTGAATCCAAACTCCTAGTTTCAAAAAACCAAAGCGCTCTTGTCTACTCCGGAAAAAATATTCCTCAGGTTTTGGAGGACATGCTCTCAGCTGGTTGCAATATCAAATAATCCTGGCACAGCACACCTGCTTTCCAAACAATTCCATGAATGATCAGATACAAATTATCTGGAGGCATTATTTTGTGAACTGGCTCGCCTGAAATTTTAAAACAGATGAACTTTTCGCACAGGAGTAGTGACTCCAGATTTAACACATCTTAACGATCTTATTTTAGCATCAGATTGGCAAAGACATCTCGGGCTTCTCCTGGATTCTACAAGGAACAGATTCAGAAACCCACGAGACAAAATTAGGAATAATAGAGCACAAACACCCTGTTCGCACTCAGGATTTGGAAACTTCGATACTTTACCTTCTCCAGTGTCTCAAATTATTCACTGGAATAGGCTTCCTTGTACAGCAAACCAGATGGGTCACTCCAGTTGTACCTTGGGGATTGGTAGAAGGCAGAGAGTTCTGGCTAATCAAACATGTATTTAGACATGACCTGGCACATATATTTTACTTATGATAAGTGCAAACCTTTTCTTATGAATTCACCTTGCCCTTAAAATTCAGAAATATTTCTTTTTCTACGAGGATGATAAAATGGTGTTATCTTAGTTTTAATAAAATTACATTCTGCCGGGGTGAGCAATGAGAAAAAGAACCAGAAGTTGTGATGATCAGGTAGATCATTCTGACATCCAGGGGGGAGTGCACAAAGCCTCCAATTCAGGTTTCTGTTTAAAGATAACATTTTTCACCATGGCCAAGCACTGCCAAGTAAATTTTGCAGAATACCCAGGAAATAAAGTGGCACAAGTGGAAAGGCTACGAGACTCTGTAAATCTGGGAGCAGGAAGTGGCTGTGAACTCAGGGAATATAACGGGTGCTTACCCTGTTATTGGGGTTTTTTCCTTTATTTATTTCCTTGGCAGCAGTTGCTGGCCACCATTAGGGATAAAATGCTGGAGAACTCATGCCTTTGGTGTGCCCCAGCCCGCACAGCGCACAAATAAGGGTAATGTCCACACTGGGGTGAAGCTGAAGGCAGGAGGAGATGGGGATTCTTCTCTTTTATGGCTTTTCACTGGGGAGAGAAGAAAAATGAAATTACTCTTATGAAGAAAATGAGGAAGAATCCTCAGAGCACAATGAAACCACAATATCTGATTATCTTAAATGAATTGCAGCATTGGAAACTCCATCAAAACCCGGGATTAGGAAATTTTTAAATATTGCAAATTGCTGCAAATTAATTTCTCCAGTGGCTGCCAAAGTCATCCAAACCCATCTAACAGTGCTACAGTTGTAAGGAACTATTTGGGAAAATGTTTTGCTGACTTTAGCTTGTTAACACTCACCAAATCTGATCTGTCAAATTCAAGCTGTTCCAAGTACTGGAACAAAGAGATGAGAGAAGAAAGTTATTGCATGATGGAGAAGAGAAACTCAGACCTGGTAAATAATCAAAGAAAGAAAAGTGACTGAAAGCATGACTTTCTCTATTTGTATTTTTCCTTTTGAGTGATTGGGGCTAAAGGATGAAAATGGTGCGATTTATACCTTATAAAGGGGAAAGAATTTCTCTTTGCTTTATTTAAACAATAAAACCAATAGAAACCAGGAGAGCAAATTGATGTCACCAAATGTTTTTGTCTAGATAAAGTTGAAAAGGAAGGAGGAGGACTGGCAGGAAACTTTGTTCTTTGAGTTTATGCTCTTTTCAACAAAAGTAGGTTTGCTGATCTTTCTGTGGTTATTTCTGGCGCTGTGAAGTGATTTAAATATGATGGCATTTCTCATCTTTTCAACAGGGGAGGATTCATTTGACAGGTTCAGGACTGGATGTAGATGGATGTATAGGAACTAGATCTGTTTTCATCATAATCCAGAGTTTTTGAAGACCCAATTCAGCAGCCCAGAGTTGGTTTAGTGACATTTAAACTCCAATTATCCTCCTAATCCATTGCTCTCATATTGCTGATCAACCTCTACCTTTGTCTTGTCTTTAGCATATATTCAGTCGTAGAAATCCAAGGGTTAATTGACTTCCTTTAATTTGAGTGGATATAACACATACCTATTTTTTTGGCTTCATCTAGTGCATTATTTCTCCTTCAGTTTGATTCACAGCATGAAAATTAGTATTTACTACTTTTATTTACTGTTAACATTGCCAATAAATAATAAATGTTGCTACAGAGAAAAAGTTGTGGCTGCTTTCCACACAGATCACCTTTTTAACTAAAAACAAAGTCTTTGATCTTCCAATGATATTACGGACTTGTCACTGAGCTTTTCTAGGCAAGGGCTCTCAGGTTTTCCGAAGAAAAAATTAAGTTCTGGATGGAAGTCACTAAAATTTAAAATTAATTGAGAATGCTGCCGTATTTTCAGTTCTTGACACTAATGATGGCTTTTAAGCAATTGTGCTCCTCACTTAACACCGGGGTATTGTGCAGGTCTGTAAGATATTTAATTCCTCCTTAGTTATCCTGCAAATGTTTCCTAGCAACATGGTACAGGGAAGCTTCAAATAAAAGATTACACCTTCCTGGGATCACAGAAACGCTCTCCCAGTGTCTTCCCATCCGTGTTCCACAGGCAAGGCAGCAAATTCTGACCTCGACCTTCCCGACCTTGTCCTGTGACAGGGTAATTTTGAAGATTGTTGTGCAGACCGTTGGATGGGACCGATGGATATTTGGGATGGAGGTCCCACAGCCACCCAGGATTTGTCTGTGAACTCTCAGCACTGGCTGATCCTCCACTCTGGGCTGGAATATCTGCTCCACTGGATTCATTCTCGGATTTTCCTGGGTGATGGTGGCAGGATTTCAGCACTGCACTTGTACATATTAAACGTATCTGCAGTGTTTGCCATGATCTCTCTACAGCTGGTTACTCCCTGTCTGCCTTTGGCACAGGAGGATTTTATTTCCTCACTGATGCTCAACTGCTTGTTTTGATTCCTGGGAACTTGTGTAGCAAACATTGCACTCCCCCACGATTCCGAATATACTGGGTCTGTATGAGACTGTCTGTGGGATGATATTTACTTTAGAGGTGATTATAAATAAGGAAGTCAGCATTTTTTTTTTATTTGCATGATCCATAGACATATATAACAGTGTATATTCTGCAGAACAGAATCTCTTAGCTGCAGCTGCTGGCTTGGGACTGCCTTTGCTTTCCTCAAAGGATGCTGCAGGGATCAGACAATTTCACAGCAGTCACTCCACAACCTTAACTCTTTTTGTCCTCTTATTACTCTGGTCATTAGGAATGTGTGAACTTCATTCCAAACTCTGACTGTACTCAGGAATATGGCAGCAGCAGCCCCAAGTCCCTCGAGGTGAGCGAGGACAGAACAGTTTGGAATTTCCAGCAGCAATTTTTGATTCCAGCCAGGAAACTCAGGGCACTCCACTGCTACCTGCAGCTCCTGCCTTCCGGGAGAAGAGGGAGCACAGGAACTTTCAGCTCAGCAACTTCTCCTTCTCCAGCTCTGGAAGAGCCAATTTGCTTCTGACAGATGAGCCTAAATGGAGCAGAAGGGGCTGCGCCCTCAGGAAAAGGTCGGGAAGTGCAGTCAGTAGGGAAGTCAGCCAGCAGCTCCTGGAGGATCCTGCTGTTCAGTGCTCTTTGCATTACTGGAGCACAAGATTTCTACTTCAGGCAGTTCAAAGATCCTGCTGCACGAAGCCTGAGACAGAGGAAAAACTGGAGAGGTGAGGGAGAGGTGGGAGGAGAGAAAAACTCTTCCCAGAGAACCTCTCTGGGGCCACCCTGACGCGGAACCTGCTGCATAAACTCAAAGCCTTGATCAGAGGAATTCTTGAGTCACGGGAATAGGATGTCATGGGATACACCAAAATCTCCATTTCTCGTGCAGAGCAGAATTCAGTGAAAAAGCAGGAATTTTCACAGGAAGCAGCAGGTTGGAAGACAAACACTTGTCTTAAGGTTATGTCCTGGAAAGCTCTGGATAGGGTTTAATGAGCTCCCCTGGCTGCCACAGCTGCACTTCACCAAAGAGATTTTAAGGAAGAGTGGCTGTTACCTCACTTCCTCCCAGTTAAAAAGAATCTGAACAGATTTCAGATTTCATTGAACTTACCACATCTTGAAAAGAAAACTGTTGGTTTATGAAAATGCTGATGGATCAGTAAAAAGAACAGAAGACTCTGGAAGTTTCTTGAATTAGCCTTTGAAAACGCAGCCAATTTTCCTCTTCATTTATCCAGGCACATATTGATGGTTCTGTAAGCAAAAAAAAACCCAATTTATCTTGGTCTGTTCAGGGTATGAGATCCAAGTGGGCTGAGATTGAGTCCTCTGAAATCTGGCTCATCAGGGATGGAACCTGAGGTTTTATTCTTTGGAAGACTTGTCATCTCGGGAGAGCTGATACATTCCAGGTGTGCTGTTAAAGGCAGGATGCAGAGAGGTTTCAATCAAATTATGATTCATTAAATAATAATCCTGGAGACTTGTTTTCTGTGTTTGTCATCAAAATTAGAGGCGTGGATGGAAGGGGATGTTTGAAGTATTGGTGAGTTTTCTGGTACAAAATCGTGGGGTTTATTTTAATTAAACCAAAGTTCCTTTTTCATCAGATAAAATTACCTGAAGTGAATTTCTAAAATTCCCATTTTTTTACCTCAACATCACAAGGCAGGCTTCTTCTGGGGATTGAAATTCGTGACAAATGAGGAAATTGACACTTTAGAGTGTGCCTGAAGCTGATTATCCGTATGTTGATGTAGGACCTGTTGTGCAAGGACATCTCCTCATCGCTGGGGGGCTCTGGGAAGCTCTACAGCAGTTTGATTTCATGGGAACTTTCATCCCATGTCCCCTGAATATCAAAATACATGTCAGGCTGTATACAGATCTCAGTTTTGGATGTAAATATCCAAACCCCTCAAGGCTGAGTTAATAAGTTAGAGGAGCTCATTCAAGGGAGAAGAAAGAGCCTACTTAGGCTGTCAATACAATTCACAAAATGAATTTTTGTGCTCTGTCAAGGGAATGTTGGAGTCAATATCTGCTGCACAGCAAATGTCAAACACTATAGGAGCACAGAGCTGCCTTTCTTGCACCGCTGTTTTCAGAAAGGTGGCAACTCTTCTGCTTTTAAAATGACAGCAATGATTTGGAAGGTTTTTAACTTTTATGTTGAAGGGCTGGGAAATTTAAGAATTTTTTTCTTCTCCCCATTTTTATTTTTTCCCCCAGAGCGTGGGCACCCTGCCAAAAGAGCAAGGGCTTACTGTGGTTGATATGAACAAGACTGAACCACCAGAAGGAGAAATGACCTGAAAATGAGGGATGAATTTCCACAGGTAGCAAAGGGCTCAGGCTGCAGCGCCACACTCCTGATCCATGATACCCTCCCGGGGCAGGATGGATGGTCCTGGTGCATTGGAAGGACACTACTGATCCAGAAATCACACCTGCCCGGGGAGGTGCATACGTCTCTGACTCCTAAACGTTGCACTTGTCAGAGATGAACGACAGAGGGAGAGGAATCTTACCTGGGAATAAAGAAAGCCAGAGCTGAAATAGGCTCCTGTCCTTGTGGAGGCCTTAAATTCGTTATTTCCTGGGATGACAAAGAGGAGGTGGCAGAGATGAGCTGCCTCCCCTAAGCCAGGGGCAGAGCTCTGCTCTGCTTGACACCTCTGTCAGCTTAGGGAGGAGCACATTTGTCCGGGATTTTGGAGTCCACAACCCACTTTGGGAGAAGCTTGTGACAGCCTAAGTGGGATTCAAGAGTGACTTGGGTCACACAAGCACCTCAGGAAACCTCTCCATGCACTCCAGGGGCACAAAACTGCCTCCAGCTTCCAGGGATAGGAAGAGTTCTTCCTGCTCTGTACCAAGATTCCTCCTTTGCAGGAGCCCCCCTTTAGCCCAGCAGCACCCACAGCTCCAGTGAAGGTCCATCCATGAGCACCAGGCATGGACAGAGCTGTGGAAACGTCTGGAAAGAGTCAAACACCCAATTTTTGTTGTAATACTTCTACTTTTTCAAACTTCATCCCAGTAATTAGCAAAATCCAGAGTCTTCCCTGTTAGGATATCCTGGACTGGCAGACTGTGTAAGATTTTGGGTAAATCATTTTTACCTCAGAAAAAGAACCAGTTGCACGTCCCAAAGGCCTGTTATGGCTTTGGGGAAGGTCTGTGGCATTTCTTTCAGAGGTGGATTGGGACACTTAATGACAGTTTGTCCTGGGAATAATTGCAG
Organism: Struthidea cinerea; assembly: GCA_013397865.1. NCBI lineage: Eukaryota > Metazoa > Chordata > Aves > Passeriformes > Corcoracidae > Struthidea > Struthidea cinerea. The sequence goes on from VZTI01004179.1 coordinate 1,285,195, forward strand.
GTCTGTAGATCTGGAGAGCTGGGATCATCTCTCACCTTCCTTTAAGGAATTCATTCTTGCTCTTTATGGCACAAAGGTTTATCCTGTGCATGTTCAGCACCATGCTCTTATTTCTGACCAGTCCTTCCAAGTGCCACAGAATGGGAATACTAAAGGCAGTGCTTGACATAACTGGAATTAATCCACACTCACTCTGGGATTGTTTCTCCACGCTTTCTAGGATTGTGCCATTAGAATTTTCCTTTCCTGGAAATCTGTTCTTTAACTGTCTGTTGGAGTCAGAGAGGATCTGAAAGCGAGTGCAAGACTCTTTTTTTCTCAGACAGACAGTAAATTTCTGACATTCCTCTCCTGCCTAACTCCTTCCAGCCCATCAGATATCACAAACATTCCTCACATGCTTTTCTTCATCTTTTCCTCTTCTCTTCCTCACAAAAAGCTGTAAGAGGCGGTCCCACAGACCAATTATCTGTCTCACTAAATTACCATTTGGTTCCTGGGTGTGCTCTGGGTTCACAAGCAGTGTGAGGTAATTGGGTTTAATTTAAAGCCAGGACTTTAGGCCAGGCTGCATTACCTCATCCTTGTCTGGAGCAGGACTGTGCACGTGAGCTGTTGGTGCAGAGCAGCTGGTGCCGGGCGCCTGAGCTGAGCTTAACTCGCCTGCTCCCTGCTCAGAGGCCACAGGATCACTCCATGCCCACCAACACCTGGTGACAGCAATGCCACCGAATTTTGCACAGTGCCAGCACCAGCCACAGTTTTATCTGAGCTCCCCTACCCAGCTCAAGGTTTTCCACAGTGGCTCATTCGCTCCAGCAAGGAAATTTTGCCCGGTCCTTCAGAAAATGAACAAGACAACAGAAGGGGAAGTCCACCCTCACCTGGCCAGGTGGCAAAAGCAGCTGCAGTTTTCCCATTTGGACATTAGAAGAGAGAAGAGGATAATTATTTATAGACTGGGCACAGTTTTTTAACACACTTTTTAAAATTTCATTTAAGATTTTCGGCTTTTGGATCCAGGAGAACAAAATAGGAACCAATATTTTTCATCTTCACCTTTCTGGGGAGAAGCCTTCAAGGATATGTGAAATTACTGGAATTCTTAGTTCAGCTCAAACTGGTTTGATGCACATAGATACACTCTCTGTGGGCAGAACCAGGAGCAAGGGTTTCATCAGCCTGGGTAAAAATCATTTTCCTCAGGTGACTCTTGGCCGTCAGTCACTGAGGCACTGCCTGAATCTGGAGTTCTTTGATCTGGGCTAAATCCCAGCAAGCAAAAAAGCCTTTACAGAAGTCTTCTTCTGTGTGAGCAGCAAAATCTTGTGGTTTGGGATTGAAGAATTCCATGTGAGGTTTGGCATTCATTGAATACAGCAAATCCACAGCTGGTATGGATTTGATCAATGTGATATCCACAGATAAATGATTTTATTTTCATTTATAATTTCTCTTTTGAGACAGGACTTCAAACTAAGGCCCACAGTACTTTTCTTACTGTGACAATTTATGTGATTCCAGCATTTTACATAAATAAATTGTACAAGTGTTCCTTAAAGCAAGATGCCATATACTGAGATAAGTATATGAGGTCTGAAAGAAATGAAAACTCTGTCTTTCAAAGCTGTACTCTGGTGGGCTGACATTTAACTTTAATTTTCTGCAAGTCAGTCAGAAATATGGACTCCAGATCCCACGGAAGGGACGGGCAAGAACTTATGAGTGGGTCAAATAGCAGGAGTTGCCAATAGTAAAATTTATATTAACATTTGCCCTCTCCAGCTCCTCCAGGCAAAGATCTCTCCAGTGAAGTCTATTTGAATCATATAGAAAAAGAACATGATTATTACAATCTGGAGAAACAGATTAACATAAAATCACGAAGAGCTGTACTTACCCAGGAGAGGAGATAATGATCCTTTTCTCAAAAAAGGACCTAAAAAGTGCTACTTAGTTTTGAAATATTACAATGACTTCATCTATTTGGGAAAAAAAAAAAAAAAAAAAAACACACAAAAAAAGAGAAGAAATGTTATAAAACTATTAAATTGTGACTTTTAAAACAACAGGGAAAAGCAATAAATTATTCACTCAAAACCAGATGGAAAAAAAATTAACAAAAAAACCCCAACAACTTCTTACCTTTTAAAAACAGAGCTCTGCCTCCCCACATGAAGACAACCACAAGCTCCTCCTTTTCCGCTCCTTTTCTTCCACCTCCCCCAAAGTCCTCAGCGCCGCCCTCCCCATCCCCAGCATCTGACACCCGCCTCCTCCCACCCCATCCCTGGCTCCATCCCGCATCCTGCTGCTCCCCACAGCAGGGCCACCTTCCCTCTGCAGTGTCTGCAAGTCTCTTTCTCTGTAATTAATTTTAGCGCTGGCGGAATCGCCTCGAGCAATTAAAATTAGGAAATCAAACAGAACAGTTCTCCAGATAACATTTACCAGTCTCCAGCCGAGTGAGAATGTCAATATGGCTTGATGGGGGTTCGTTTGGAGCAGAGGAAATGAGTTGAAAATCACAGAAAGCCCCTGATGCCACCACAGCAAAACAATCTCTGAATGCACCCAGCAGAAGCAAATAAATCATGAGACGTGGCCTTTCTAAAGGTCACAAAATAACAAGTGGTTCAAGATTAATTGGTATTGGCACGTCCATTGTAAAGAGAGGGGGAAAGTGATCAATGATCAAACGACACAAAGAGTCCCAGAAAACGCATCCGTCACAAAATAATGGCAAGGTCGAGGCAGTGACCTCTGGTGTGAGCAGATGAATGCGGGAGTGGGGAGGAAAAGAATTATTGGAAATAGTGGTTTTAGGCTGGGAAATGATGAGTGGGTTTTCCGGTGAAAATAACATGTTAAAAGAGCTCAGTTCGGTGGAGAGACAGAGTGTTAGTGAAAGGGAAAATTAAAGTCAAAACTTTCAGATCCTAGCAAACCTGAAGTGTTCAGAAAAACTCCTTTGGAATGCAGGGATAAAGAGAAAATACCAGTGAAGAATCATTATCCAGTGAAGCCAGATTCGGATAGATAAGAGCAATTGATTGTTCACGTGAAAAAAAAAATCCAATAAAATGCATTTCCATGGGACTTTGAGGTGTTGTGAGGTTTTTTTTCTGTTTGGCTTTGTATTATTTTTGCATTTAACGAAGATCCCTTACAGTGCCAGGGAGTGTGAGCCCCTGCGTGGTTTCTGGTGCATCTTTATGGCAGTGAAGTCACAGCTGAATGATAAAATCCCACTGATATCCCCTGGGATCCCACATTTACTCACACAGAATCCCAGGATGGTTGAAGCTGGGATGGACTCTGGAGGTTCCAGCAGCTTGTGGGGAGATTTCCTTGCAAATTACACAGTGAAAACTTCCAGGCTGAATTCTGCTCCCAGGTGTCCAAGTGACTAAAACCAAAACCTGTAGGAAACACATTTTGTTGTGAAGAAGGAAATCTGTACTTTAGGAAGTTTTCAAAGGGTGGTCTAAGTTTCTATACTAAATTCCACCATCCCACAGCACTCACAAATAACCCTGTCACTCCTGAAGGCACTTGCAGGAGCTCCTGTGGGTCTTTAACCCCTTTGTCTGAGCAACTCTTAAAGCAGCCTGAGGTTTTCATCCCACTGTTGTAAAAGGAAAGTATTTACTTGGAAAATAAATAGATGGAGCTTGGAGCACCCTGGTCTAGTGGGAGGTGTCCCTGCAGGGTTTGGGATGTTCTTTAAGGTCTATTCCACCCCAAACCATTCTGTGATTCTATAATAGCACTATTAGGATACTTACCCTAAATAGCTAGCTAATTTCCTCCTTCAGTCTTCATTAATCACACTCTAATTAATCAGAAATAGACATTTTATAAAAAAACAGACTAAAAAAAAAGCCACAAACCAACCAATCAACCAAGGAAACAAACCAGAAAAAGACATTTCTGTGGTTTTCTCTGATTGCTGAGGAACATTTCCAGAAAATTTAGTCAGAGTGTTAAAAATCCCAAACACCTGAGATGTGAATGACTGAGTGATATCACATTTCTGCTCTGATCAATAACCATCTGTGCAACCTTCAGCAAAATCATTACTTGGTTCTGATATCGTTTTTGAGGTAAGTTACTCGTACTTACAGAAAACCTGGAGACATAAATGAAAATGTTAAGCTGGGTTTTCCTCACTGTGCACGGAGCTGGTTGGGGTGGGAATCTCAGGACAGGCATTCCCAGTTCCTGCAAAGGCCTGCTCAGGTAATCACACAGGATCCAGCACGGGAATTCCTCTTTGCTGAGCTGTTGGTGTGCACCTCTGAAGCTTCGGCCCAGTAGGGATAAAAGGAGAGGGAAGATCCTGAATAGAATATTTCATCTCCCTTTGATATCAGCTGCTTTGCCTCATTCTACACCGTTCTTCTTCCCTGATCATAATTCACTCCTTCAACACAGAGACAGACAAGTCTGCTTTGGCCTAATTAATGAAATAACAGAATGTTTCTCTATTTACAAGTAAGTGCATTGACCACAAAATATGATTGTTCTACAAACTTTATTTTCCCTCTCTCTCCCCCTTAGTGCAGGACTTGCAGCTGCTCTCTGTGTTTATGCAACATCTTTATCATACCTGGGAATCACTCCAGAAACGCTGATTTATTTCCTCTGTGTTGGAATCCAGAATGCAGAGAATCTCTCTCTGCCTGTTTTGAAGGATTCTACCCCCCTGGACAGCACTGTCTTTGACCTTCGCCCATGGAGAAAATTTCCTACCCTTTGGGAAGAGTTGGAATCTACACTGGTGTGAACAAGGTGATAGAATGTTATGTGAGATTGTCACAAGGTGAAAATTTAGGGTCTTTGGGTTTGTTAATATAGTAAATAGATAAAAAGTAAAAAACTACAAAATGGAGGATTGTTGTTGTTCTCCAGGCCTTTTGCTCCTTCTTCTGTTACTCCATATTCTGCAGTAGAAGTAGTTTAAGGTGATTGGATAAAGAATTCCGCAGTTCCTGTGTACGTGACAAAGTGAGTTATGGAACACTGGTGGAAAAGTGAAAATATCTTTCATTTTACGTTTTTATTGGATAATTTACCTTTAAAAAGACTGTCTAATCTTGATAATTGGGCTTCTCCTGCATTCTCTGCTCTGTGCTGTGTCTGGGTCACATCAGTGACTCTATTTCTCTGATAAGACTCAATAAACAACTATCTGAAAGCAGAGACTGCTGAAGGTCCCGTTCGCCTCCTGAATTCCTGGCAAAGACTCTAAAACTCTCCCCCATCAGGGGAGGCATTAATTAAGGCACGGAAAGTGTCACTCTGGAAGAACAGAGATTCCTGGGCAAGAGGAAACAAGCAGCTGTCAATCTCAGATTTCAGCTTTTCTGTGTGAAAATGATGACACCACCTCTCTGGGCATGGACCACCTCTGTCCTGTGGTACCCGAGGGATTTCTGCCTTTTCAAAACTTCCACTGAAAGATGACAGCTACACCTGAACTCATTTTTCCCATGTTGCTGTTGCTGCCCACAATGCCAACTGAGACAATAATTTTAATAAAAATCAATTAAATATGCAACCAATGGCTCCACCTTCAAGAGGCATTTAAAATACTGGTGATTGCCAACTGTTACCAATCTTCCCTTAATTTGAAGCAGCTCATCCACAGCCTGGAAACCTGGGAGCTGGGAATTTGCAGTGACCAAATATCCATTGCCTCGGAAAGATGTGCTGGCAGTTTACACAAGCAGCAAACAGCCCTCCCTGATTAATTTATTGAGACTAAAACCAAAATACTCTGCAAATTACCCACAGGTTTCCAACTCAAATCCATCTGCTTCCTTATGGCTCAAGTGGTGTATAAAAAATGAAATTATTTACTGAATCTAAGAGGAGCCACAGGCCAATGGCTGAAATTGGTTCGTGAATCTGCCCCAGCTGGTTTTTAGGAGTAAAACTGATTAATTAAAGGTGTAGTTGGCCTCCGGATAAATTCTCAATCAAAATATTCTCCAAAAAAAGTAAACAAAACCCCCAAAACAAAGCATTTGTGCTCTATTTGAAGTTCTCTTCCAGTAGAAAGTGTGTTTAACTCCGACCTGGCTAGAGGTAAATGAGAAATTTGTAAAAAGTTCTGTGATTTTGTGAGAAGTGTCTAAATTTACTACCAGCTACCACTAATTTTAAGTGGTTTTAGAAGCAATTTTTTATCTCCTGGATTTAACAGTATCTAAATGAAAATTTAGAAACAGAGGGGGTGTGGGGAAAAGACAGAAAATTGCTTTCAAAGCGTAAATATCTGGTCCCTGACTTTTTGGTGTTCATACAACCGTCGGCTTGGGAAATGAACAAGAAATGTAAGATATAACTTGAACCTAATATTAAAAAACCAGCAAATAACCTGTAAAGGGTGGCTAAACAAGAGTTTCGTCTCTGTGCTGTTAATCAGAACATTTTTCTGAGGCTGTGTGGGTGCCCCAAAGTCTGTGTTTAATATTAATAACCACGTTGTGGTAGGAGCACTGTGGAGAAGGAACTCAAATGGGGGCTGCGTGAGAAAGGTCAGGACAAAACCCAACTATTAACTACAAGAATAAAGTTTAGCAATAAACTCCCTTTCTTTTTCTTGGCTTGAGAGGTACTTTTGTAGGTTCTGTCTCAAAGCAAAAGCACGGAGTCGGTGTTAAATCTACACAGAACCACAAGTAAATGCTCCCTGTGATGTGGTTTTTCTGCTTCCCCTTCCTTAGAACCAGAGCATTTTGTTGGATTTACATTAATTATGTGTATTTACATATTTGTGTGTGTGTGATGGCTTCATTTACACAAAATAAACAACTAAAAATATGCTGGTCTCTGCTTCACATTACCTGGCATAAATTGCAAGCCGAAAAAGTTTTTATGTGCATCAGGACAAAGGCAAATCTTGGCACAAGGTTCACGTGGTGACTTTAATGAGAACCTGTGCATTTAAAAATCCCCAAATCTTTTCTTCAGTGAATGCATTTGGGCTGATAATTAGAAAATGAAGGAAAGAAGAGGGTTTATTGTGACTTCCACCAGCCCGTGTCAGTGTGTGCACCATTCCTCTCGATAATTCAAATTGAAATTTAACCCTCCCACGTGTGGTGACAACATGAATTCCCTGGGCCAGCAATGAGGTGAGCTAGGTAAGAGGTGTGTGTGTAAAAGGGCTGTCAGTTTTTCACCCCAGGCATAGGAACACCCAGCACACATTTCCACATCGGTCAGGCAGGAGCAATCGTGTGGCCTGTGGGCATCACCTTCCCCACTCCAACAGACTCTGCATTTTTGGGCACTGCCCTGAGATCAGTGCCTTTCACCTGCCCTTCAGCACAACAGCTCCACCAGTTCCTATCCCTGCAGCTCCACCTTCAGAAGTATGAAAAAACCACCCTGAGCAGAGCAGTCTCTGCAGGTCCTGAACGAGGCAGCACTGAAAGAAAACAGGATGGAAACAGAATGGATTGTCTAATAAAAAACAACATTCTGAAAAAATATACCCTTCATATAGTTCTGCTAATACCAGAGGAGAAACCTCACAGATGTGACTTAAAGGGCTCAGAAGAAGTGATGTGAGAATTATTTGTATTCGGTTTCTACTCAGAGCAGTGTGAGAATTTAATATTGCTGTATTTTTTTTATCATCACTCCACACCATCTGTATCCACCTCCGCGAGGACTGTGCATAGCTAAAGGCTTTGCTCACTTCCTCCATAGTGGAATGGCCTCCTTGCTATTTAATTCAGGGAGAGAATCCATAGGGATTGAATTTCCCATCATTTCCCATCATAGAATGCCTGTTGTGATCCCAGCTTCTTGACTGAGCCAGGCAGGAATAGCTCACGATGGAAAACCTCAGTCCCCCTGCCAGGGACAACAGCAGATCCAACATCCACACACCTCCCTGGGCTCCCAGGAGTGCAGAGTGATTCACAGATAAAGACAAATAAATCACTCCAAGCAGTGTCTAATGGTCATGAAGAATTAATAAATAAAGATAAGCCACCAGTTAAATAATTGTAGTCATCAATATTTTGCACGTGAGGACAGATCCTTAATTCCTTCATTCCCTTTCCCCTCCCAGATGTGTGGCTGCTGTTTCATTTGCATTAAGATTTGCAAAATACCACAAAAAGAGCATTTAAAAATAGCATTTAAAGCTATTTTTTCAGGTGAAAGAGATTCCAGGAACAGGTCAAAGTGATCCTTTTCCTTCCTGCATTTTAGGAGCTGTCCAAGGCTCATGGTGCTGTAACCGATCCAAGTTCAGATAATTCAAACTCCAAAGCAATCCATGAGCACTAAAGACCCCAAGCACAGGCGCCTGTGTTAAATATTCCTTTAAACACTCGATTTTAGGGCACTCAGGTCTAAAGATTGGCTTTAGTTCCAAACTAAACCTGAGCTTTTAAAGGTGTTTTAGGAGGCGAATTATGGTTTTAAAAGAGCAGGTGCAAAGTTTAACTAATTAATCAATTGGGGTTTTTTATAGGAGGTTACTTGTGCTGTCTGTTGCCTGCAAATGATTTTAAGGATTTACAGCCACGTAAATCGTGTAAATCACACAATTTAAGGAGTTACAGCAATACATGTGCTGAATCTCCCCTTTTAGTGGATGTGGTTGCTCAGATTGTGGAGAGAGGAAAATTGCCACAAGATCAACAAGTTCAAATTTCCCCCTCTTTGTTCACCAACCCAGAATAAATCAGAGATTCATCAAGGCGGGAAAAGAACTCCAGAACCATCAAGCCCAACCTTCAGCCACCACAGCCACTAAACCCTTTTTGTCGTAAATCCACTCATTATCACAATTTCTGAAATTCATGCCACAAGATCTCCAGAGGCTTCTTAAATGGGAGTCCAGTGAAGATACAAAATAGAGGTTAATTCACTGATCAGCATTTCAATAATGCAAAACTGGATTTAATTTGTAAAACTTTATGAACATGTGCCATTATGCCTTGGATTTCACACTTAATATGTTTCCAACGTGGTTAATTTAAGAAAAATAATTAAAGTCAACTGAATAACCTTAATAGCTGGTAGTTGTAGAGCTGAATTAGTATTTTCTATTGCAAATTGAAATATTAAGTCCATCTGTTTTCCTCTGAAGAAATTCCTGAAATTACAGGGTTTTTTAGTCAATTTTTCTCTGTAGTTAAAATTTTTATGGACTTTTGTCCATTTAAAAAAGAAATTTTAATAGCAAATAATTTTTAATAGCAAATAATTTTAACAGTAAAATTAGTAATTTCAAAAAACCGAAACCAAACACCCACCAACAGGCAGGAAAACTGAACACTGACAATTCCTTCAGATGTAATTATGAAATTAATACAAATATAAATTAATACCATTGAATTCCACCAAAGAAGTGACTGCACAGATTTTTATCAGCTTGGAAATCCACGTTTTCCATGCAGGGCCTTTCCAAATCTGCTCGTAATAAACTGCTGGAACTTCTGCATAAATTTACCATGGAAACAGTGGAAACAGCTCTGGTTTATGGCACATTCTTTAGAAAATACATATAAATATATATATAATATCATGCGTGTGTATTTGTGAGTCAATATCTGAGACCCTGCCTGGAGAAGCCATAGATCATTTATCTCACAGCACCCAAATACAGCAGAAATCTCAGATTTTACATTCCTTTCTACCTAAAGCCAGAGTAAATTAGAACTTTGAGTCCCCACATCCCCAGAGCTCAATCAAAGCTGATATTTGAGACACAGACACTGAAATCAGTTTGTTCGTGCAAAATTCCAGCCCATTTTTCCAAATCAAGCAGAAGGCAATTTATCCCAGGCTCTGTGCCCTGCATAATAAACTTCTTCTCTTTGTTTAACCACCTTGTCTTGGAAACAGCTGGGTCTGGGGTGGATTTGCACCATATCAGGGACAAGAGGGCCCAGAAAGTCACATTCTGTTGATGCTCTGAGTAGGCTTTTATTGTTCAATACATTTCCTATCTTCACGGTATATAAGGATTTCATCTATTTTTTTTATCTGTATATTTCTTTATGTTTTTCTTATTTATTTTTTCTATATTTATGCATTTTATTTAGATATGTATTTATTATTATTTATTTATTTTCTATTATTTGAAACTACTGCACTCAAAAACCTACAGCTTTCTTTAAATCCCGACGCGGTTTAAAAATTGGTTGTGTTTAGAACACTGAAACCATAAATTCCTTCTCTAAATACAAATCCAGCACTTTTATTTTTTCCTCTTTTTTTTTGTTTTCCACCTCTCTCAAGATCCTTGCTGCTGGTAATTAAATGTATGTTCCAGCAGATTCCTGTGGGAATACCCCTGCCACCTTCCTGGGAATTAATCAGCATCTCCGTTGCCTGTGAAATGTTCCCCAGCATGAGCATGAGGGGATGAGCAATAAATGAGCAACTCAGTCAACATCTGGGGACAGCTGGCAGGATGGGAGGTGGTGCCTGATGAGAACCCAGCCCGGTGTCACCAGGCAGCGGCAGTGATTTGACAGCAATCAAGGAATTGCTTTTACTCAGACAGAGCCCTTAAACAGCCCAGCCGTGTTAATAAATTTTATATCTCATATAAATACCATGGGCTTGAAAAACACAGTGGATCAACCCCATCTGAACAAAACAAAGTCACATTTTATCCTCAAGGAGATGCTGACAGTTTCACCGTTTCTAAAGATGTTCATCTTGACCCAGAAACATTCGTTTTGCCTTTCACCAATTTGGCCAATCAATGCTCTTCAATAATAAATATAAATTGCATTCTTTTTGCGGTGTTATTAATGAAAATTATATTCAAAAAATACTCCCAGAAGAAGCAAAATTGGACTTTTCAAGTCTACCATTCTAGCAGTGTGTTAAGCAAGGATCTGTTTTCAATCTGTGGCTCTCTTGGGTCATTGAAGGGTAAGATTTGTGGAACAAGAGCTCTGTGCTCCACCAAATTTGTTGCAAGAATGCAGGTGAGTCCTTATGAAAGTCTTACTGTCAGCCCAGGGATCTCATCAGACAAATAGAATTGCTTTACACCGAAAAAAATCCCAGCTGAAAATATAAGACAATTTTTAAATGATATTTAGACTCAGAAAATTTTCTCCTGTCCTAGAAGAATAAAGAGAAATACCAACTATAATTCAGAGTTTAAAACCCATTAAAAGAAAAATTTTAACTGTCTGGGTCACTAGAATTTAATCTGAGTTTCAAGAAGAGGAAAATACATTTAAACTTTGAAAGACCATTCTGGTACAATTAATTCAATTAGACATGAGAACAGGTGCAGTAATTTATGAGACTAGTACAAATAACGGTAATCCACTTAAAAACCAATTGTTTTTATGATTGGAAATACAGTTTTAAATAGGTGCAGATTTTCAAAGATAACCAAGTTTACTTACTTTTAAAGAATCTGAATCAATTTCAGAGTAAACCAGCACGAGTTTCTGGAGTTATTCCATGTTTCTGTACAGTCATTGAAGAAAAAAAGCTGGAAATAACTCAAAAACCTTAAGAAATAATATTACTACTTCACTAGTGATAAAGGCATGGATTAACCAGACGAAGTCTGCAGAATTTTTGTTACACCTTTGCAGAAATCCTGACAGATAACTGAGAAAACTTAATTATCACCACACTTATCAAAGGGGTTTCATGTGCAGCATCATTTTCCCATGAAGGATGGTTTTTATCTCTTTATTACTGTGACAAATGCTGCAATATTTAATAAAATTTGCTTGATATTTTGTCTCCTTTTGGAGTTTGGGGTTATTTTCTCTACTCAGAGCTGAGAGCTCTGCAAATCAAAGGGTCACTGACGCGTCCTAGGGTGGGAGAGCCCCAGACACATCCCAGGCTTTCCAGAAAAGCCAACCCAGAGCAGCCTCTCTGAGGGTATCTGAATTATGGTGCTGGCTTATCTCCACCCCACTGGCCTCTGGGGGTTTATTCCTATCAGACACGGACAGTAAGTGACCCTAAAGCCTCACCCTACACTGATTATTTCATTCATTTCAGACAAATTATTGTTTTTTCCTCTAAGCTCTCCTGCCTGAGTTGATATGCAGGTAAAGCTTGTGGCTCTATCTGATTTATTTAAATTACCAGGTGATGTAGAAACTGAACTAAATATTTATGAGCTGCCTGTGACAAATGAGAGAGGTAATTCATTTAGTAAGTGCAGTGAGTATCAGATATTTGCTGTATTTCTGCAGTGAAACATTCACTGGGACCACAAATATTGGCAACACAGGGTACAAACGGTGTCTCGAAGAAGTCCAAAGACAGGCTGGAACAGAGCGAAACTCAAAGTGGGGCCATCACGTATCTATTTAATTTTAAAAAAATCTGAATTTGTGGTTTTAACTCCGAGTTGAAATTTAAAAAAAATCCAAACAAATAAAACCCAGCCAAGTTTCTACCAAGAGAAAATTCTGAAGCATCACCTGTCTTGAAAAAAAAAAAATAATTAGATATAAGAAAATTAACTGAGCCTAGAAGGAATTGATAACTTGTAGCTGGAACTGAGAGATAAAAGATTTAAAAGACACAATGTTTGAGGAAAAAATGGGCTGGAGAGTTTCTGTTTCAGTAGAGTCAGATACAACGTTCCACCAGAGAAACCCCACACAGGAACTTTGTTTTAATGAGCGGGTTTTTGTTCCTTTCTCTCCACTAAAAGGCTTAAATATAATCATTTTATGACTTTATCACTTACAGATTCTCTTAATAAAAGAATGAAACAGGACTTACAAACTTGCTGAATTATGAGTTGTGTTTGAAAAGGAAGAATTTATGTTCAAGCCTTGGTTTCCAGTGGAATGATCCCATTACTAAAACGTCCTTTTTTCAATATACATCCTTTATGTCGGAGATGACTTAACTTTTAATTGAAATATATAGAAAGATAACTGAAAAAAATATGATTATCATATATATTAACTTCTCAATTAGTCCTTCATAATGAATGTAGAGAAAGCTCAAATTTCAATAGCCTGGATGTTACTAGAGACAATATTTTATTGGCATCAGTGGAAAAATCATGTGTTGAAATCCAGACACTTTCCCTGTCAGGAGATAAATAGCTTTTCGTGCCTGAGTGGTATTTAAACCTACAAAAACTTCTCCTTCATCAGCCAGAAAGAGCACGTTATCTCCAGCTTTTCTGCCTCTCACACAAAAGACAATTATTTTTGTTGCCTTTGTAATGTTTTTGCTGTACTCAGAATTCCTGAAGTGTTGAATTTTACTGCTGTTGTAACCCTCCCTCATCCCTTTGCTCTAACAACTGCTGGAACACTTAAATGGAATTTTGGGGATCAACATCAACCAGAAAGTGCAGTAATGCATCCAAAAAACAGCACCAAACTCGACCAGGGGCACACAGGGCCAGGAGCAGCTTCACACTCTTGAAAGCAAAGACATCAGGGTTTAGCTTGAGAGTTCATCACATCAAAACCAAGTTTTCCACATTTACTCCAGATATTATTGTTTGCTTCTTACGAATGGTTATTTGTATGGACACAGTGAGCAGCTCTCCAGAGAGACTGCCCGGAACTGAGAAGGAAACAAGATTTGTTTAACAACTGAACCCCTTTTCAAGAGTGGCCAAGGAAAAGGTTCAGGGGAAAACACAAGTGTCTCCTAACACAGAACTCTACTGAGAGTGACACAGCTGTGGAGAACACACCCCAGGAGAAAGCTCTGCTGACCTTCAGGAGTTACCTGGTTCCTGAAGCACTTCCACCATGTGGGTTGTAGTGGTCAGGATTGCAGAACCAAAGGAATCCCACAGAATTCCTGTTCTCTGTTCCTCATCAATCCTGGCCTTGCTGAGAGATTAAAAACCCAGCCTGCAGCTTTAGGGTATTGAATTTCCACCCTGGATATTTCTGCAGAGATAAAATTTCCCCTGTGCAGGACATGCACTCCCCACCATCCTGCCCAAACACCCATTGGTTGTTGTGTATTTATTACTCCTTTTTATTGGAAATACTTGGGCAGAATATTTGGTTTAGGACAAAAAGTCTCCAAATGTGGAAAAGTTATCACTGGGTCCTGTCCTGTTTCACGGCCTGAATCAATCAGGAAATCAAAACCAGATAAGACCTCATTAACTATTTTGAAGTTTTGATAAAACTGATTTATTCTTTCTGCATTGTGGCATTGTTTAAAAAACCTGTGAGACTGAGGGGGAGTCATTCCCACCATATGGATTTTTAGAATTATTTATGTATCATTCTTATATCCATGGACTTGTTAGTGAAGGAATTAAATCCTCCTGCTCCAACAACCTTTTGTAGTTGTTACATCTATAACTCATTTGTAGAAACCTGGACTAGCCTGTTACAGAAGCAATGCAATAAAATGCCTTCTCCAATTAAATATTCTCTGATTCTCCAGTCCAGTTGCACATTTTAATTATGACTCTAATGAATTGTAAACGTGACATCAGAATTCTAGTCTGACACCAAGAATTTGGATTTAATTTAAAAAAAATAGAATTATTCTAAGCAGATGTGCTTAATGATAACAGTGCAATTAAAATATGCAATCGAGCTTGCACAAAGTACATAATCTCAGGGCATATTTGCACAATGTTCTCTTTGTTTCACTGGAAACTCTTCTGGTTTCTGACACTGAACTAGAAATGTGCCCCGGACCTCTTTAGGCAGGTTTTGCATTGGCCAAAAAAAGGCAAATTTAGTTGAAACAGAAGATTTTACAGGTCCTACCCATATTGTAGGCAAGGAGAATTTGGTATAATTTAATCAGGGTTTGGGTTTTCTTTCTTCTCCTCAGCTCTTGGTCTGGACAAGAAGAGCATTTTCAAATATTTGTATTAAAAATGCTGCGGCTGCTCTGGAGATGGGAGGGAGGGATCAAACAGAAACATCTCAGGGAACAAAAGGTGGATTTTCACACACATTCTGCAGAGACTGCACCTAATCTCTGGCAGGGCCAAGCAACGTTTCATCCCTGCTTTCCCTTTGAATTCCTTGGGAATGGACCTCTCTGAACAGCCAAGGGTTCCTTGAAGGATGAACACCAAAGTCTTCAATCCAGGTCGTCATTGCAGGAGAGAAAAGCAGAGTCATCAGCCTCAGCCAAGCTGCAGGAAAAAACACATTGTGTGGCAGGAGGGCTTTGAAAAATCCTCTCTGTTTACATCAAATGCTTGAGAGTGTGAAAAATGTTGGTCAAATCTCTGAAGATCTGACTTAGGTGGACTGAAATCACTTCTCTTCATGGGAAATAATTCACAGTCACCTAAGTTTTGGTAATTTTTACTATATCCAACCAAACATAGGAGGATTTAAGAAAATCCCGCCTCCTCTGGCCGTGCATATTTCCTTTGCTTCTCTCTTTCTTACTTAAAAATATCTGTGCACCCAAAGGTACAGACATAATGGATCTGAACAGTGACCTTGGGAACAGAATGATTAGAGATGCACAAACAGTGCAATACTTTTAATATCCCGAGAACTGTGATGGGTAAAAGAAAAATAAACGAAATTTTAGAGTTTATGCTTATTTGGGGGGAAAAAAAAGAGAGAGAATTCTCATAAGTGACTAGAGACAAAAATAAACGAATGTTTAGAGGTTATGCACGTTTGGGGGGGAAAAGAGAGAATTCTCATGAAGTGACTAAAGACAAACCAATTATTTATTTCCAAAAATTACAAGACAGAGTTCATTTTGAGAAAAGAGCAGAATTTGTTCACATTTCCAAAGCATTACTAAAAAACTTTAAGCCCCATGAAGTAAAAAGTGATTTTTGTGAGGTCATTGGATTGTGTGCAAGGCAGATTAAACGTATTCTGTAAGAGTTAACATTACTTACAATAAAGCTATTTAAAAGTGTTTGCCGTGAAATTCCTGTGCCCTTCAGCTCCTTTTTCCTTCAAGCAAGGGAAGGGGTTGTTCATTTTGCAGAGCTGCTGGGTGCCTGAGACAGGGAAGATGCCTTCACCAGCACAATTAGCTTAATTACCACATATGTATAATGACTCGTTAAGAGATGAACAGGAGTCTAAAAGGGAAGGAGCAGAGTTTGTGGTACAGCTGGAACAACTTCCTTCAAAGAAAAACAATCTGGGTGGGCAGCACTGTCTGACACAGAAGGAAAAGTCATCTGGGCTCTTTAACATCGCTGTAGACACTGCACATAAAAAAGGTCATTTTTTAAAGAGACAAACCTCATCCTTGAGCCATAATTTTTCTCGATTCCCTCTGCTCAGCCTGTGAAATGCAAGTAATTAAATTCAGATTGTTCTGCAGCCCGGAACCCACAATGAATTATGCTCTCAGAGGGTTTATTTTTCATTTGGGTTACTTTGCATTGCCATAACTGACAGGAAATTTCTGTGAGTATCTCCCTGGCCCAGGACACTGGCTCTTCTTTTAATAATGGACACGATGGTTCTGTAAGAAAATGTTCTCTTTAACACAGGAAGTGTTGTGGTATTTCATATTTTGAGTCACAGGAAGATCCCTTTGGCTGAATCTTTTAGATTCCTCATTTAACAAAAGCTTCCAGCTCCAGCTTGAGAGAAAGAAATCAAACAAATCAGACAAGATGACAAGACTGCAAATTAAAGTCACAGATGAAACAGAAAACTAAAATCGGGGTTGGGGAAGGAATTTGTTTTTAATAAAATAACTTTAGATGTTAAAATTGTCAATAAATTCCTCATCCTTCTGCAAGGACCATCTTCCAAACTGGAAGGTGCAGTAAAATCAGTCTTTCCATTACTCTGTTCCCTTCTCAGCGTCAGTAAATACAGGGGTAAGAACTGAGAGCATTGCTTGAAAAATTTGTACAGATTGGATGAAAAATGCAAACGACTGAAAAAAATTTTAAAATTCTATTTTATTCCTAATGTAGCAAGCCAGTTCTGAATTTTTCAAGTTTTTCAATGGAAACAAATGAAATATTTTTTTTAAAAAAAGCAAAGAAAAATTAAAAAAAAAAAAAAAAGAAAAATTCACTTTAAAAGAGAAACTATTTTTTCATGCTTTCAATTGCACTTTTATGGGAAAATTAAAAATGTGATAGTAACAAGAAGATATAAGTCTTTAGCTTAGAAGAAAATGTAAGGTTTTTAGGTGAAAGTCCATTTGAAATGACAGCAACATTGGTTGGACATTTTCTTACCTTGTGAATCTGACGAGTTGGCTTTTCTGTTTGCATTGCAGAACTTGGATGTTCCTTTACAACCTGTTTGTGAAAAGAAAAATTAAATGAAAACGTCCTTTTATGAAGCTGCTTGGATCAGTCAAAAGCCTCAATGAAACAAAACAGTAAACTTGTTTTTGGGCTTTGTTTTCTGGAATTCTTAATTAAATATTATAAGCCCAGATATAAGTATTAAAGGAAGAACTGTCCACACAGTGTGGTCCATTGAAATACGCTGAATTTCATGCCCTGGTTTCTACATTTTTCTTCTCTCCAGGACTAAGAGGTCATTAATTTATCATTAAGTGTTTCAATAAGAAATTAAGTCACAAATACTTTTAAAACCTGGACTTCAAAATCATCCAGATGCTTTTCAAGTGCAACCCTCCAGCTGCATTTAAGAAATGGTTTTCACTCCGTTCCCATTCAGCTTCTCTGTTCCCTTTTTATAATGGATTGGAATGATATCCATTTCAGATCTGTCATGTACCTCTATAAAAAGTCAGATTTGATCTCCGGCTCAGGCTTTGGAGATGGTTCCCTTTCTCTGCTGGTTATTTTATCTGACTGTTTCAGCAATGCAGAGCTCAGACTGTGGCAGACAGGGTGATGAAGTCCCGGGAACTGAGAATGGTCAGGCTGATTTCTGAAAAAAACATCTGATCAACTCACCATTTCCTCTGCATGTGTTCAAAATAATGGCTCAGAGGTCCCCATAAATATTATCAGGAGGACTCAGAAAAGTGAAGCGATGTCACATAAACTCTGCAGAAAAGCACCACCAGTAAAAGGCATTAATTCAGGAATCTGCACTCTCTAAATGTAAATCACAGAAGTACTCCCTACGATGTACAGAATGTGGGAACAAGATTAATTTTCTCTTGATTTTAATATAAATGCTAAGACCTGCAAAAAGTAAAATAAAGTTTAAGTTACGAAATTATTTCCAGTTCTTTTTCCTGCGACAGCTTGGAATATCCCTCTGCGATCCCAAAAAAATTTACCTTGGAGGACACAATCCTGAAAGGTTTTGTCCAGCTGAAAGGGGAAGGGGAAAATCCCCATTTCTGTAGATTATGGATGCCGGAGAGCAGCAAAATGCATCCCTGGAGTGTCAAGAAACTCCAGGTCCTCCTGGTGCCAGTTTTGTCCCCAGACAGAGCTGAATAACCCCAATAATTCCCCGAAATCATCACGGGAACAGCCGAGAGCAAAGAGGGCCCCTTTGCCATTTTTGGCTCCTAGAGAAAAGTGACTTTGATCCCTCCCTAATTAAAGAGCACGGGGCACTTCTGGGGCGAGTCCTGGGCTGGCGGAAGATAACTGCAGACCTGTTCTCTGGGCATGCAGAACAATGGAGCTCTGCTGGCATTTATGTAAAGCAGTGATGAACTCTTTGATCTCTTTAATCACATAATCCAGAGAGAATGATTCTTGACCACTCCAAGAAAAAGTTCCAAATGATTTGTACTCGACTGCAGAAGATTTGTTTTAACCTGATTTGCCCTAAAGACACTCTGCTTTCAGCTTGGGAAGGTTTTTTTAAACCAAAAAAAAAAAAAAAAAAAAGGTTAAATTCATTTTCATTCTAATTTGTTCCATTTCTTTTTCATTAGCTGCTTGCTTGCTTTTTATAATACTGGAAGTGACTTAAACTGAGCTTTAGCTAGAAACTTAAAACAATTGGGATCAGTTCTTTCAGCTGGACTTTAAGTAAATTATGCTCCTCTAATTTAGATTTTTTTTTTTTAATCCAGTCTCTAATATGCCATGAGGGTTTAAAGGAACAGCTTTGAAATTATAATTATAAACTGAGGCTTTACAAGTGGGGAGCACCAACCCAGCAGTAGGGTTTGGATGGAAAGTGTATTCAAGGAAGCAGAGTCCCCAGCCTTGCTCCTAACAGAGGAAAATATCACAAACATAATGTCCGTAAGGAGCATCTGTGGCAGTGGCTGAGCCTTGCTTAAAATTTATTAAAATAATTTCGCTCACGTGTTTGTTTTCTCACTTGTGGCTTTTTTATCAGGTTTCCAGAGGAAGAAATTTTAATTGTTGTTAGGAGACACTTCTTCAACATCTGATTCAATCTCCAGCTCATTTCACTCCATCCCGAGGTTTTAGGATTACAAAATTTAAATTATTGTAGTTCTTTCATGAGTATGAAAGTTTCATAGCTCATAAGCATCACAAGAGCCTTTGAAATTTGAGAGTTATTAAGGTCAGTCATGAGAAAAAAAATTAGAATCACTTTTTCCTGGTGAAATATTAAATTTGTTTCACAAGAAATATTTTTTATTTATTACCCCTCCAAGAAGAGCTGGCAGCTAATAAAGCACTCGGGAGCTCTTTGTCTCTCCTTCCATCTTCCCATGTTGAAACTAAAACTGTTGCTGGAGGGGTTTTATACATTCAATAGAAAAGCTCGGAAGTTGCTTTAGAGAACATTGTTTATTTAAATGTCTAAAATATTTTACTTCTCCTCTGTTGAAACGAATTTGCTTTCCTTTCCTTTTTGCTTTCTGCCTTTGCTTCTTTGCTCCTTCTCTGAATTAAACCTGTTTTCTCACATGATCTAACCATTAGGATTCCTCAGCTGTAATAAGCATTTTACTTCATAATATATTTATAACTTTCCTCCTTAACAAAGTGGTTACAGATTAGAGTTGATTCTCATAAAATTGGCTAAAATACAGTGGTCTTGAACTGCTTTATTTTTGGTCCCAGTTCAACAGGTTTTGTAAGTCATGGATATCCTTTAGGTGAATAATTCCCTCTGTGTTTTGTGCAGGTGCAGAAGCAATGATTGGAACCACAGAATCAGAGAGCTGTTATGTGAGAATTAGAAGAAATTAATTGGTGTAAAACAAGACATCTCTGATGAAAACGGGCATTTAGATGCATAAAATTTCAGGAAATTTTATGTCTGTACATGAAATGAATGGAGGATGGAGGACAGAAGATGGAGTTCTGCCAGGTTTTCTGAGATGAACAGGATGTGGTGGGAGCCGAGGTGTTTATGGGCAATGCATGGGCTTGGAACCTTTATTTCACATTCTGTCTTTAAATAAAGCTCCTCTCCTGCATTAGGAATCACAACCACCCCTCTCAAGCCAAGATTGTCATGCCATGTTTGTACACAAAGCTCGTTCCACCACGGCCTGGGAAGCTGCAGCTTCACAAGGTGACAGCAGATGAGCAAAGTCCTTGTGTTGCAGAATTGGATTCCCTGGGAATTAATTGAATTTCTCGACTGAGGATTTAAAACCCCGAGTAATGCATTTTATGAGCACAATCCTTGCACACAGTGGGCTCCACGTCCCTCTCCTGCTAACAGTGGTGTTGTGCCTCTAACCTGCAGAGCTCCTGTCACTGCTACGTGGTCTGGAAGGCTCTGAGCTGGGAGAGGCAGGGATGGGGAATGCTTCGCTTCCCTCCAACACAGCCACACAGCTGCCTGGTAAAGCCCCTCAAAAGAAGGAGCTCCCAGATTTGTAAGGATAAACATGCACCAGAGATGGATTCTGGACAGAGGGTTTAACTTGATGCGACGAAAAGCAAGAATAGACTAAGAATTATCCTGGAATCAGTTTAGTGGTGTATTCTGGGCTGTGGAAAATTCAAAGAATTCATGTAACGTGTTTCTGCCATACTGAGCTATGAAATGCTTCCTTAGAGGAGCCTTAAATACCAGTTACACCTCATTATTTTTATTTATAAATTCAAATTCTGGCCTGGATTCAGAGGAAATTGGCACTAAAACTGGAGTTTCAGGGAAAAGCGTAATTTAGTAGCAGAGATAGAAGATAAATACAACCATTTACTCATTCTGCTAAGGCCAACCTTGACTCCTTGGGAATGGGATCTTCAAAAAGCACTCAACATTCCCTCATGCTCCCCTAAAGTCAGATAAAATCCCCACTCCATTGATCAGACCATTTCTTCCTACACTCACTGCTGCTGGCAATCATTAAAGGTGATTTGATACTGCCTTGGCCATAAGAAAAATACAGGACTTACTCTTTTTGCTGTGACCTTTTCCATCTGGTCAGTCACAGCTACCCAAATAACTCCTACTTGTCCCACGAGGTTCCACGCCTTCCTGTCAAAGCAGGAATAGGTCAGAGCACACGAAATATAACATTCAAAGTACAAGCTTTCCTCAAAAGTCAAATTAGATTTCGCACCTTGGTTCTCCCTTGCTCTTCCCCGAGTGAGAGCACCCAGACAAGTTTATTGATGCTCATCGACTTTGACATCTCAGCAAAATTCACAGGAGTTAACCGAGGAACCCCAAGCCCACAAGCCCTTGGAGAGAAGCATCCAGTGCCAAAGACAGCAGGTACAGTCAGGATCTACGCTTCCTACAAACGCTTGGAGAGCAAACACTCTTCAGGCTCCTGCTGGTGGTATTTTAACACCCCCTGCCTTTGTTTTGTGTGCTCCTAAAAGCAAATGTCAGCTAGGAGGAGTTGTTTGTAGGAACTCTGTTTCTACAGTGGCAAAACCTATGTCCTGGATTAAGTTTGGAACCAGAATAAATTGTATTATGTGTCTCTTATCAAGGGCAGAAGAAATCAGCATCAGGGCCTGCCAGGAAAACTTTTTCAAGCAACTCAAGACAAAGCATGGAAGACTTAACTCATGTAAAGAAAACCTGTTCATTAATTAGGCTGTCAAGCTGACTTCATTAAATAATTTATCTTCTCATTTGTCTTTACTGGGCGCTTTGTTTCACTGCACTTCAGTATTCACCTGAATTTAATAAAAGCAAACATATTTCTGAATAGATCCTGCCCAAACCCACTCGTGGAACGTATCTGGAATTATATGGATATATGCATTAAAAATGTTCATGTGATGTTAGAATTTCAGCTGTTTGGGTGCATTTTGTTATTTTTAATGAATGATGAAAGGAAACTTTCTGTTTACATAGATGTTAATGAATTTTAATGTAACACTAGAAGGAATTAAAGCAAAAAGCACATTAAATATGGCAAGATTTCCCACAGACAGCTCTCGATGATATGAATATTTAGTTTGCATTGTTTTGTGAAATGAGACAACCAAGAGGCTGCCCCAGTCTAATACTGGGATAAAAAGCAACGAACTCAGGATATGCCACAAAGCCTTTCTATAAAATTCAGAGATGCATTTAAGCTTTAAATAGGTTTAGAAGAATTTTAATAATCACAACTTATCACAATAACAAACAAATTGAAAACATGAAATAAAAAATGTGAATAATAGTGATCATAGACACACTAAAATTTCATGGCAGCATCAATTAATTCTTTGTTTAGAGCACCCTTTAATTCTTCATCTGAGTTCCTGTTGGTTATTTACAGAAAGAAGAGCTTTAGAAGTTTGTTTTCTTAATTCCTCTTTCAAAACACAATTGTCGTCATAGAAAGCTTCCAATTCTACTTCAATGTAATCATTTCTAAAGTTAATACAAATTATTTATGTGCTCTGAACCAAGGTACATAAAATACTGAGATATAAATGAGTTCTGAACTTCAGCGTCAAGCATTTTGTTTAGAACCAAAATTAGGAGCTAAAAACTTGGATTATATTCCATTAATTATACTAAATAAGTCTTTCCTCCAGTTGATCAGGATGGAGAACACAATGAAAAGATGTGTTCATTGCTTTTCTAGGAGGTTTGATCTGGCTTGGCTTTGCTCCAGAGAAGTTCACAATCCCAAGGAAAGAAGAAGAAAATAAGTTCACTAATATCTTTCAATTAATCCTAAAATAAGCATGGATGAATAGAAGAAACCAAAGTAAATATAATTACCTCAAGACAGGACAATTCCTACAGAAGCTCATGATGGCATCAGGCTTTTTGCACATGGGGCAGCCCAAATGTCACTTGGAGACGATGAAGATGTGACCCAAGTCCTCCATCAGGTTTGGGAGACCTAAAAGACAGATCAGAGCAGCCTTGCTCGGTGTGATGATCAGAAAATACCTCAGTGTAGAAGACTAAGGAAAGAGTTACATTTATCCATAATTATCTGTCCACAAAACTGGGAAAAGAAGGTGAAAAAATAAAGCTTATTTTGAACAGAGAGAGGTAGTTCAAATAACTCACCAAAAAATGTGAAGAAATGGGAATAGCAAGCAATTACAAGAGGAACAAGCTGGTTCTGCAGGGCTTCCGTAGACAACGGGTTTGTACATGGTGGTGCTTTGAATCTACATAATTATGTTGTAGTCACCAATCACTTGTGACAGGGCTCACCAACCATGACAGCAAAAAGCGAGAGGGATCTTCCCAGAAATAGCCAAACTTGCCTGAAGTGGCATTTTTCTGACAATACAAGGCCTGCTCACTTTGTCTGGCACAAGAGTTTCTTTTAATCAGACCTGCGCTGAGTCACTGCAGAACACAGGAATGGTCATGGACCAGTTTGAACTTCTCTAAATGATGTGAAACAACAGATAATAGAGACAGAATTCTGTCTGCTGCTCACTTCTCCTGGATGTGCTGCATATGTTCAGCTACTCCTTTTTATATAAGGAAATTCATGTTCTCCACTTTCTTAAGAATGAGATAAGCCTCATTTACCAAACATAACAAGAACAATAATTATCATTATGCCTTCATTAACCATAGGTCAGCCAGGGTCAGTCTCTTTTTGGACAGAAAGGGATTTTCAGGCTAAACTGCCCCAACAATCTGTGCATAATGTTCTTTTCTGATGGGCTCTTTCCTAAAGAATTGGAGGGAACTGTAATCTGTAAAATAAAGACAGGAAGGAGCAGCTCTTTAATAAATTGCTGGCTTACGTGGTGTTTGCAATGCTTTCTTTCTTATCCCACAAGATTATTTTGGACATTTGGAAAATGATCAGATCAAAAGTCTCCCCCAAGTCTGGTGTAAACAAGACTAAATATCTCATAATGTAAGAGTACAGAGGCTCTCTCACTTGATTTTTCTCACCTGTGGAGAAGCTTGGAAAATTCAAGTTATCTGTTCAAGCAGCTATTGATTGGTTACAACAGATCCATGCCACAGGGCTAAAGGAATGTCCATATTTTCTATATTTTTAAAAAATATTCCAGTAAGGGATGGTTATGTTTCATTCAGAGCCTTTTCCATAATGATGAATTTATTGTTAAAACTACCAGCCAGTTTAGCTCGAAAGGACAAACATGTTCCTAAATGCTAAATTCTGTCATGTTTCTCATCTTTATTTCCAATTCAGTGATTTTTTCATTTGTAAACAAAACCCTGGTATTTTTAGCCCAAATTATTATTAAATAATTAGTAATTCATTGAGATATAAATATGGCTAAGAGTATGAAGATGTTTAATTGCTTTTCACTGTTGGTTATTCACGATTCCTAACGTTATAAGTAAAAAACTTGAGAATTCACAACTGAATTCTGCTTTAAAACTTCTAACCTGGGCCACTACAATTCTTTGTGCAACCTTTGGCATTGATGAGGCTGCTGAGGGAGTACACCTGAGAATTTAATCTAACCTGCCTTCGTGATAACACAAAATATTTGCTAGTTTTCACTGGGATTTATACCCACTTCAGCAAATTCCTACTGATTTATAAACAGATTTATCTCGTGTCTCTGCTGCTTGGCACATTACTCACCATCCCGAAGGTTGAGATTACCATATTTACTCCAAGGTACAGTTTATAAAAATGCACAGGGTTCTAGAGGGAAAAAGAGGAAGAAAAAAGTTTTCAGCTTCTCCAACTTTGGGTACATCTGAGAAAAGACCACAGCAGCTGTATCTGAAATTTAGCTGCCCAAACATCACATAGTTATGTAGGGGCAGGATTAAACAAACCCAAGAAAACACCTCCAGTCTGTAGTCAAGGGATTTTCCAAAGGGAATTTATAGTGATGCCTTAAGAGGCCTCCTAGAAATAGAGACTAGGCAGGAGGAAGGGAATAAGGGAGGTATTTATTTGAAGGGCCTTCAAAGGCACACCCTGGGGAGCCAGAGGCTGCTGCCAGGATGGACCCCGAGATGGACGGCAGGTCACGAGTTCTTCACACTTTTATAGGTTTGGTTCATTTGCACATCAGGGTTAATTCTCCAATTAAAGCTTCAGTTTAATGATGTCATTCCCCTCTGCTTGCCCCCCTTAGAGGCTCTTTGGATTATACTTTTTGGCCCTAGGATGGTCTGGGTGTCCTTGGAGAGCAGGCCTGGAGAGGCTTTGTTGTGTCTGCCCAGCCCGAGAGAGCAGAAATGA
Organism: Struthidea cinerea; assembly: GCA_013397865.1. Taxonomy (NCBI): domain Eukaryota; kingdom Metazoa; phylum Chordata; class Aves; order Passeriformes; family Corcoracidae; genus Struthidea; species Struthidea cinerea. Next base: position 1,310,608 of record VZTI01004179.1, read on the forward strand.
ACAGGCTACAGGAAACTCCAGAGTTACACACTAGGCAGTGCAGGATTTGGGAAACGTAAAAGTTAAAACCTAAGGCATCAATAGAAGACATGGTTTAACACCATTTGGATGTGGTTGTTCCCAGGAATGGTTCCATAACTTGTTGAAGAAGACCAAAACATCCATTAAACCTTGTGAGAATTTCCTTTCTTCAGAAGAGCACAGCCTACAATTGTGATCCACAGGTGAGTTTTCTCCTGAGCTGCAGTTCCACTTTCCTTATGACTGCCTTTGCTCCAAGCACTTCCGTTTCAGCAGTGGATATAGAAGTAGATGGAGCAGGGGGTTGTGTTTTGTTTTCTGTTTGTTTGCGCTCCCAGATCCCAGAACTGTGGCCATCCAATCATGAAGATCATCAAACCATGTACAGATGTTTGGAAAACACAGTTCCTTCCCTTGAGAAACATTCTTCATTATTAAATAGAAGTGTGGAAATCCCTTGGGTCCCCTGATCCAACTCTGCAGAGACGCGAGTCCTCCAGCTCAGCTTTCCTCTCTGTGGTAATTCAATCTAACTTTTAAAAATTAATTCCTCTCCAAACCTACAAGACCTTTCTGATTTTTATTTGTCTTTTAACTGGAAATGAGCTGTGCTTCAAGGTCTTGTTGAGTTATTATGACAGTTTCGATGATGAAATCAAAAATTAGTCATAACAATCAGTGGTGATGCCTTGGCCAGGGTCATCTAAATAATGGCAGCAGGACCTGAGGGTGCTGGGCCATGGTGTCTGGACAGAATTATTTAGGTGTGACAGAGACATTCAATCAAATAATGACTTAGAACAGCAAAGAGGTAGAATTGGAAAGAATTGAATGCATGAATGAGCAAATCATTCTTTTAAACTTTCATCTTACCTGAATTTTACTCTTTCTGTCTGAATTTTCTAAAGATGTATCAGGTAGGCTCAATATTTTCTGTATCAGACCACAGGGAATCATGGAAAGGATTGGGTTGGAAGGGAGTTCAAAGCCCATCCAGTGCCACCCCTGCCACGAGCAGGGACACCTTCCACTGTCCCAGCCTGCTCCCAGTCCCAATGTCCAGCCTGGCCTTGGACACTGCCAGGGATCCAGGGGCAGCCACAGCTTCTCTGGGCACCCTGTGCCATGGCCCTCCCACCCTCATTTGGAACAATTCCTTCCCAAGATCCCATCCAGCCCTGCCCTCTGGCACTGGGAAGCCATTCCCTGTGTCCTGTCCCTCCATCCCTTGTCCCCAGTCCCTCTCCAGCTCTCCTGGAGCCCCTTTGGGCCCTGCAAGGGGCTCTGAGCTCTCCCTGGAGTCTTCTCTTCTCCAGGTGAACAGCCCCAGCTCTCCCAGCCTGGCTCCAGAGGGACATCATCCCTCAGAGCAGCTCCGTGGCCTCTGTGGAGTCATTCCAGCAGCTCCACACCCTTCTAAAACCAGGGACCCCAGAGCTGAAGGCAGCTCTGCGGGTGGCTCCCACCAGAGCAGACCTGGGAACTTTGTGAGTGCCTAAATCTTTCTCAAAAATGAAAGATGAGTCACAGAGTCGCCCAAGCAGCCCTCAGTGCCGGGTGTTACCTGTCTCTTCACATCAAGCTGATTCCTGCACCACGCCACATTCATGTCTCCTGTGCATTCCCTTCCTCATCCGCCTTGCTCCTGCACATTTCCCAGCGAGTCGCTGAGCAGAGATAATTGCTTGCATATAATTTTTCCTTGAGTCATTCAACTTAAACAGGTCTTCAAAAACAAAAATCTTAACTGTAAAAGTGGCTACAAGAAGGTCACAAATGCCTTTTTCTACCTCATGAGGAAGGGCTTTTGTGGTTAAACCCCAGGCAACAACCAAGTACCACATTGTGGTTCATTCACTCCCACCTTCCCCTCCAGGGGATGTGGAGGAGAATCAGGTAAAGGTAAAACTTGTGGGTTGAGATAAGAACAGTTTAATAACTGAAAGAAAGTAAAATCTAATAATTATAATAGTGATAATAATTATAGCAATAGTAATAGAATAAATTAACTCTATCCCAGCTGAAATCAGGAGAAAGACAGGTCAATTTTCCCTAGAAAGTGAGGCACTTCTGGAGCCAGGCAAATAGCCAAAACCGTTATTGGAAACATTCTTCATGCTGCTTTTCTGCCTGTTGTAACCTTCCCTTGCCAACCTGCCCTCCCCACTGCATGGAAGTGGAGCTCCCGTTCCTCCTGATGGATCATGGCTTCCAAAAACTGGAAATTTTCCTGAAGAAATTTGGTAAGAAAATCAGTTCGTATCAGAGCTGGTTCCAGAGAGAAGAAAATTATTAAAATATTGAAAACTAAAATTGCTGCTGCTGTGACCTCCTGGGATTCCACTGGGTTTAGCACTACTGACAGTTTATCTGGGTAATGAATTTGTCTACAGTTCTTTAACGCCACGTGGCTCACCCTATAAAATATCAAAAGAATGATTTTACCAGCAGATGGACCCAGAAATCCAAAATACGTTTGTTCTGGTCCATTCTTTGGTATCACAAGTTCTGTCCTTACAAGGACCCAGAGAAGTGTCATTTATGAAAAAAGAGATGTTTTCTTTCTTACAAGCATTTAAATTGGGAAGCTGATGTACTGTCCTGCGTTCACATTTGGGTTTCATTATATTTCCCTTCTGTTTAGTCTAACAATGGCTGAATTCAAAGCCTGTTTTCTGTGACGACTCCAAACATCCTGGCCCACAACCAACAGCCAGGAGACCACCTGTTATTTCCTTCTTTTTTTGGAGGAGCTGAATGCCAGACTTGCTCCTTCCCCCTGTTTCAAACTGGGAAAGAATTCCCTGGTCAGCATTTATTCATTCATTATTCATCCCGGATATTCATCCCTGATTCACTGGTGCTGCACCTCGTCGCGGACGCTAATCTGTCCTGAAGCTGTGTCTGCTCCATGTTGCAAAGCCCGAGGAGCTCTGGGGTTTGTACCAGTGGTTGTGGGACTGCAGAAGGGGAGGGGTCTCCTGGAAACACCAAACCAGAGCATCTGTTCTCCACCGTCAGCCCCTCCCTCCTGCCCGGATGTACCTGGGGAAAAGGGAACACAGATGGGATTCCCTGAGCACCAGTGTCCCCAGGCTGCCCCAGGAGCAAGCTGGTACCAGCAAAGGGCAGACAACAGGTTTGGGAGCAGCTGTAAACCAGGGTAAACAAAATAGTTAAAAAAAAAAAAAAAAAATTTTAGGAAAATGAAAACAAGCCCTATACTTAACCCCCTGTAGAAACAGCCCCGTTTCAATGAGTCAGCGAGCTCAGCACCATCTCTGGGGTTGGATATTTATCATATCAAAGAATCCCAGAATGGTTTGGGTTGGAGGGACATTAAAGCCCATCCCAACCCACCCCTGCCATGGGCAGGGACACCTTCCACTGTCCCAGGCTGCTCCAAGCCCCGTCCAACCTGGCCTTGGGCACTGCCAGGGATCCAGGGGCAGCCACAGCTGCTCTGGGCACCCTGTGCCAGGGCCTCACCACCATCAAAATATAATAAAATGTGTGAGTTTAATATAAATTTATATGAGATTGTGCATGGGTTGATGCAGTAATTCAAATATGTGCATTTAAAAGGCCAAGTGGGAAGGAAGCCCACTCTGGACAGCAGAGTTGTCAGAAGTCACAGTTACTGAAGCAAAGCTGAGATAAACCTGATAAACCTGCAAGCAACAAGTAGAACTCAGAGAGGAATAATTAACCACATAAATCTAAAGCGGAGGTAAACCACCAAAAATTTGCTATTAAAAGGAATGTTTGTGATTTACAGAGAAAGATTCTCCGGTTGCAGTCATTGGTTGGAGAAGAGCAAAGGGAGATGATGTAATAGCAAAAAATATGGGAATGTTTTAAAATATTTTAAAAAGAGTAAAAATATGTAATAATATTTAAAAATAGTAAAAAACAAATAGCAAATAAAAAAGTATTTTTAAGATAGTAAAACATATGGGAAAAATATGGAAAATTTCCTCAAGAAACAGTCAGGACAAAAGAAAAAAATAAAAACCCACACAGAAAAGGATATTTATGCAGAAAATGGGGAGACAGAGCAAATGATCTCTTCAGGTCTTTCCAAACTTGTCAGTCTAATTCCAGTCACTGTCACTGCTGGTATTTTCAAGTTCCTGGTTTTTTATGCAAACATTTGTTCAAAGGACAAATAAATAAGACAGATATAGACATAGTTCTGAAGTCTGTACAGTCTGTTCAAGTCTCAATATTATAGGCTAAATATAAATACCGTGTAAAAAATCTGTGATTGGAACAAAACCTCCCCACAGAAGAGCATTGCTGGAACAGAGACAAAGGTATTTCTCCATCTCAGTCACAAACAGAAGAGTATATCACAGAAAAGAAGCCAAAATCAACCCACAAACACCACAGCAAGCTCCAAATGCAGCTCTGTCCTCCTCCCGTATTTCAGGGTATTTGTTCTAAAATCTGAGTACAACAGAAAATCAGGGAGGTTTTTTAAACCAACAGCACTGGTTTGATGCTGCCTCAGTGAAGATCCATCGGATTTTGCCTCCTGATAAGCCGGGATGGCATCAGAAGCCATCAATGCCTGTCTCAGAGTGGGAGACAGGAGCACATTCCCAGTTTTTTCTGGAGATATGGATGGAATAGGGCAGGACCTGTCCCAGGTGGTGCTGGCAGCCTGCAGGATGTGATTTCTGCAGCCTGGACACCGACAACTGAAGCAGGATTGGTTTGAGCATCTCCCACCCCAAGCCACCTCTCGCACACCAGGAGCTTTATCCGCTAAAGGGCTGTCCAGAAATTCTCCCCGGAGTCCCCTGGCACGGTGAGCTCATGTTCCAAGCAGTTTTCTTCCTCTCAACACAGATGATTTCAACCTCCTCTGCCTTCAGCATGTGGCAGGAGCCACCCCACACCAGGCCCTGTCTGCTCTCGCCGTGCTGGGGGTTGCACAGGAGAAAATCACAATATTCCTTTTATTTGCCTGGCTTATGGGAGCTGATTTATCCAGTCACTCAGTCCATGCTGGCATTTGTGACTCTTCCTAACCCCCAATCTCTTTCAAACCCGTCAGCAAACTTTAAAAATTTCATGGAAAAACAAGAGATTGAAACATAATTAAATGGCTTCTAGTTTAATAAAAATAGACGTTTGGGAAGCACAGTCAGAGGACATTGAATATTTCCAAGTTTAGCCATGACTTTTGCTTTCTTCGGGCAATTTTTCAACCATAGCAGCCAAATCTGTTATTGACAAGATAATCTGGGGTCAATAGCTCCGAGTTTGAGGCTCAGGGGGCAGCCAGTTCTCAGTTTCCCTGAACTGATACAATCACTATCAAGTTGGGTAATTTCCTTACTAAGTAAAATCAAGCTATCCATTTTAATGCCTTTTAAAAAAATAATAAAAACACTGTTTGGGGGCTCAACTACACTTTTAAAAGGGTTTTATAATGGTGTAACTGCCAGGAAAGCACTAGAATTCTGCTTTAAAACTGCACCCACTGCCCTCCTATGCTCTTTTATCTCCCAGTATATCGTATTTCTCCTCTAACCATTTTTAGAGAAAAATAAAATCAGGTCTGCATAGGCCAGAAGAAGAATCACAGAACTCCAAATGATTAAATGTGTTTGATTTGAAATGCGCCACCCTGATTTGTACTGGTGAGAGCCAAAGCCAAATCCACAAATATTCGTGTTTATCACAATATTCCTTTAATCTTTACAGAAAGTAATTTATTTAATTCAACAGTTTTGGGGGTTCAGTTTGGGGTTTTTTGTTTCTGTAATTTTAATTGAAGAAGCTCGGCAAAGGGAATAAAAAAGGCCACTGGTATATTCTGTCTGCTTTTTACAGCTCTGCCTGTGTGATTACACCATTTTAACTTGAAGAGAGTCTGTTTGGGAAAAGAATGATCTACAACTTCTGCAACAATGCTCTGCTGTCTCACTACAACAGGGAACAGCAAGAAAGCAAGCAAACAAAATCCAGCCCAGAAAACAGCATTGGAAGCAGGATCTTTCAGCAAAAGTGGATTGTAAATACATTAAGCCACATATAAGGCATGTTTAAAAGTAGATACAGCACAAGTGCTCCATAAAGTGCAGCTCCATGCAGATTAACAAAATAAATAGTAGCAGAAATGGTGATAATTACATTATTTTCAGTACTTCTCTTCCTGTAGCTATATACAATACTCAGCCTCCACTCAAACACTGAGTAAATCAAAGCAAAGTGAATTTAATAGGTCTATTAAAAGTGCTCTGCTAATGCATCTTTATACAACTTAGAGCAGCAGCAGCACTTCTGTAGGAATCAGGATAAATATAATATGTCCTCCCAAATAGCAGTAACTGATTTTAACAGGTGCTTAGAAAGAGAATATTTGTTTAGATCAATATCCAATTAAGAATCCAGCTATTCAGAGTCTACTCTTTGGTCTCTCTGCAAATTACAAAGCAAAAGCTATTAGTAAATCTTATTAGTTTCGTGCTGGTCTCTCGAGATTTTTTTTTCCACCTGAATACTTTGTGTCCCCTGAAAGATAATTTTAAACACAGTGTGATATTGATTATTTTGAGGCACTAATGTGAACTGATCAAACACAACCAAAGAAGATTTTACTGTATGCACAGGCAAAGTGAGGACCAAGATCTGTCAACACCACAGGTTAATATTTCCACTTTACTGAAAAATTAACAACTAATCAGTAACTCAAGAAGAGAGTGGAGCCCCACTAACATTTGTAATCGCGGGATCTGCATCATGTTCCAGTGAGTTAGCTGCAGGAACATCATAAAATATGAACTCCAAAGGCTGTGAAGGTTGCAGGCCTATTACTTTGAGGGAAGGCAGAAGGAAAATAACTCCTTTTTCTGTTTTCTTCCAGAATTCTTTGTGTTCCTTCTGCCAAAATGACTAATACTAATGCAAACCATACATGCTGTTTTCTTTCATGTACTGAATAATCATGGCAGATGAGAAGTGAGACTAGAATCAGGTTTCTTTACAGAAATAGCTGCCTATAACCTTCCTAAACACAGGGATAAAGGGAAGGCACTGAAAGTTGCAATGTTGAATGAAAATTATTAGATTCCCCCCTTCCAGAAAAAAGCCTGAGATCCTGGAATGCCTCTCTATCTTTCTCTTCATGAGATGAGTTTTTGAGGAATAGTTTATTCCTTTTCAGTCCTTCAACATCAGTCTTGCTCTGCAGGAAAAAAAAATTCCTCCTGGGCTTCAGTATTAAACCCACAGGTAGCTGGACCAGTCCAGGTAAGGGATTCAAAATTAAGCGCTGCTAATTCCTCCTTCTCACTCAGTTTTCCTAGATAAGAGCTGGACTGAGTCCCCAGAGGGATGAAAAGCCTTCTCTGTGTCTCCTGCCGTCCCTCAGCTAATAAATATCAATTGCCATAAGTGGCCTGGTGCTGTCTGCTAATTGGACTCTCACAACCTTTAACAGGAGCGGTGCGCCAGCGTGAAGGAAAGGATCCTGAGAATGCAGCAAAAGAAACGTTAAAAAACCTGCTTTCCTTCATTAAATACCTACACAGCTATAACACACAATCATTTTTAGCTTAAAGCAGAGGGCCGGAGTTATTTTCACTTCACGAGCAGAATTCCAGCACATCCCATCATGTTTCTGCGCTAATAAATGTAGTGAGGAATGATATGAACAGCACATCATTTAGTTTCATAACTCCTCCTGACTGGCAGCCCCTCGATGTCAGACAACATTCACTATGGCAACAATATTCCATAGCCATGCAGACGCTGGAGTAGTAAGGGAAAGGGGGAAAAAAAAGGAAAAAAATGCTACTAGCAAGAACTAGATGGTAAAGAATTATTACAACAAAACAGAGTTGGGAGAAATAATGGAAAAACCGCTCTAATTTCTTTATATACTGCTAAAATTTTTTCTCTGCTGTCACCTGTGCTTTTCAAAAATGAGCCTTTTAATTTTTTTTTTACAGAAATTAAAGGCTTCTTTAGCTGTGTGCAATTCCAGGCAAAGCAAAAGCCATCACTGACTCCAAGAGGTTTGGGATCGAATATTAATTTTATAGACAGCGGGGGAACAATCAAATTTATTTCACTATCAAGTACAGTCTTCTCACTTCAGCGACATATTAGTGTCAGCACAAGCATATGGAGCAAAAATTATAATCTGTATTACAGGATACCTCTCTTAGAACTGCAGAATCGTGGGATGGTTCAGGTTGGAGGGGACTTCAAAGATCATCTCATTCCATCCCCCTGCCATGGGCACCCTCCACTAGGCCAGGTGTGAATGGGCCATCATTGCTTGACAAAGAACTAAATCCTGGTTTCAGAATCTCCAAGCTACGGAAATAATGGTTTGTGTTACCCTTTGGTTATGTTTTTCACACTGCCCTTTCACAGGCAGGACCATGGGATTGTCAGCAGAAGCCACCACTGGGAATGAGAATTCAGGGCCTGTTGGGGCACTCAGCACCCCCCAAATCAGTAAATTAAAAAAAGAAATGGTCTGATGTGGATGTCAGCAACTTCCACTCTGACAGAACAGAAGTGAACTTCATCTAAGTGGAGAAAAGAATTCTTCCCAACCGTTGCTGCAGTTCACACTTGAAGGATTTTTGTTCAAGGAAAGGTGAAGTGTACTAGTGAGGGAAAGAGCTGATGCGACACAAAAGCAAAACCAGCAGGCTGACCTACTTTGGCTGTTCTGCTGAGTGAAGTTCTGGTTCCTCCTGCCTTGAGAGACTGCGAACATCACGACTTGTGCTACCAACCACTTGTGCACCTCCCTTCCACGACAGATCAGAGCCGAGGGAATCCAGGCACAAAAGTGTGGAGCTGCAGTGACACAGCAGAGCTCTCTGAGGAGGTCACTGGTTAAAAAGGAGGAGAAAACAGTATAAAATATTGCTGGGGGTGCAGTGGAAGACACTGAACTGATCCCAAGTATTCAGGCTGAGCAGGAAACACACTCTTGTCGGAGCTGCACCTGATTCCCTGGTGAGCACCAAGTCCCACCAACCATCCTGAGCTTTACCACTCAGGGAAGGGGCTGAGGGGGCACAAGTGGACACAATGGAAGGGGTCAGGTAATCCAGGCTTTTAAGAGAAACTGGTGAGCAAAATATGACCTTGTAAAGAACAGATGGCCTTGGCCACGCTGTTGGCCAGGCACACGCAGCACTAGCACAGGCACAGCTATCCCAACTCCCAACGGGGCCTCTCCTCCAGACATTCTCACCTGTAAAGATCTTTAAGATCAGGACACCCAGACAACCTCGTCCAGCACTTCAGATTATCTCCAGCCATTTACAGCTAGGGATTTAATCTGTGCTGGAGAGAAGTTTTTAGAATGGGGTGGGGACTGAATGAGATTATGAAAGAAAGAAGTTTCCTCTGGGACGAGCCCGGAGTTCCTGACACTGCACTTCGTGGGCATTGAGGTATTTGCTATTCAGTAACCTTTAGTGCACTCTGTAGTGTAAAGGACATAAAATATCAACCAAGACAAGCTTTTTTTTCCTTATCTCGTATGGCTGCATCTGTCACAAAGACCAACTTACTGATTAATGTTCTCCAAAGAGATTCCACAGAATTCTGTTCAACTTATTGATCATTTCCTGACATTTAAATATCTTTTTTCTTTTGCATTCTATGCACTTGCTGCTTGCAGAACATGAGAATATATTTATTACTATGTATAAGTACAGGAATTAAAGTGGCATCTCCAGTTATTTGAGATATTAAAATAATGATTTAGTTAATGGTGCACCGGCAGGTGCTGGAGTTGTGTCTACATCACTCAGCAAAGCAGTCAGGGGCTTCAGTTCTGCTAAAAAATGACAGAATGGCTCAAGAGATATGATGCCTACCTTAAAATGGGCATATCTGAAGCAAATGGATTCATTTTTCACCACTCGCATGAATTTGGATTCAGTCTCTAAAATCACTCTTCAAACACAAACAAGAGTTAAATCAAAGAATTTATGTTATGGAACATTTATTTACTTTCAATAAAAAACTTGTTCTCTTGAACTAAACTAAAGGCTGGTTATATATTTGTATTTGTATTTGTAGATGCAGATCTTTACAATTTTTTTTCTCTTAAGAAAATAAATGTTTCTGGTATCTCAGACACTCTGAATTGTCTACCAACTGTTCAGAGCTGCATAGAGAACCAACCAGCAAGATGAAGAGTATCTAACTGTAGATAAGAAATGGCACCTGACATTTGAAACACAGTCAAGTCTAGTCATTATTTCCCCTTCTTCCAAGTCTGCTTAGCTATATTTAGAATGTAAAGAGTACAAAGTCTGTAGAAAGCATGAAGTGTACATAAATCTCCCCAAAAAACCCTTTAAATTTCTGGAGATGAAATTTTGACCTATATTTCTGAGACACTACAGAAAAAAAGAATCATAACAAAAACTGTACAGACAGCTCAAGTCATGACACTTGTATTATTTTGTGTAAAATAATGCTCAAGCAAATAATAATAATGCTCAAATTGTCACCTTTTAAAAGGGTAATACTTATAAGCTCCTCAGCAATGGCTGACTTTGTGCTCTGTTTCATTCCACATTTAGCGTAAGAAAAGTTATTTTACGTCCCCGTGTAGCTGAGATGAAGTCGCTGACACTGTTTGTCGTGGTTTCAAGATGCACCAAGCTGCTAACAGAGCTCAGCTCAGGCTTTGTGACTTGTCATCAACTTCATCTTCAGAACAACCCCAAAGGAATGGAGGTCAGCCAGGCTTTGTTCTACACAGGCGAGGCCCAATTTGCAGCTCCAAGATTTTGGAGCCACTTCATTTAGCACTTCTCTGACAATTCTGAGGGGGAGAACTGGATGCCAACCAGGAACTTTGGGTTTTCCATATTTAAATTGCAAAGGAGCCGCGCGGGTTTTTAACGACGGGTGTCAGTGTCACCTTGCCAAGGTGACACATTTCTCAACCCCCAAACAGTGGATTTACCCACATTCAGCACTTTTTTGGTTGTAGTTAAATATGTCAGAGCTCTGGTTTGGGTTTGGACTCAGAATCGTTTCCAAAGACTGGCAGCAGGTGTTTTCCACTTGCATATGCAAGTTCTTTAAGCTCCATATGATCAGCTATATATAATTTTTACTTATATAACAAAACAAGGACATTTCTCAAATGCATCAACCTCCAGGTCTTTCTCATCTGACAACACTCATCACTGCAACTAATACAAAGCGATTCCAAACTTTGAAGACACAAAATCCGGTGTGAACACTCCTAAATCAAGGCTTTTTCCAAGGTATTGACAACATTCAATCTCTAAGGTGGGAAAACTAAAGCAGTTGCCAAAAGAACTTAAAACAACAGGGAAAAAATTAATGTGAAAGTCCTGGAAATCTTATTTAAAAGTAAATAAAATTATATGGTAGATATTCCAGGCTGTAGGTTCTTGAGGAACAAACTTGACTTTTCTTAATTAGTCTGAAATAAGATCCCACTAAAAGATGCAGTCACATCACGAAAAGTACACAAAACACTGAAAGTCCAGAGAGGAGAAAACACATCTCTGTGTTTGTTTCATATAAGGTACAGCAGATTTTTATTTGTTTTGGTTTTTCCACAGCCCTCAATTAACAAATTACTGAGCTCTTTGAACACCTCAAACCTTAGCTAGGGCTCAGCTTTTCTCTTTGGGATAGAACAATGAGCCCCTTGGTGAGTCTGGCCTTCCCATTTAAATTTCTGGAGCATCCAAGAAAGATTTTCCTACTCCTTTAAGCACTGACTGATGCCAGGTGACCCAGCAGACGTGAACTCTGTCAGCTGGCGATGGCCAAGAGGGCAGGAGTGACCCGAGAGTAATGATTTTACCCAACAATCACCAGATTAGGGCAGGGTGAGCAAAGATAAACAATGTCAGCTCCAAGTGGTGACACGATGAAAGGCAGGCAATAATGAACATTGTCAGAGATTGCCAAAAAGATAGCGATGAGCAAGATCCTGTCTTTCAGCCAATTTAAGTCAATGAAGATAAATGACACCGGACACTGATCAGTGAGGAAATGGACAAAACATAGGTAAGATGTTGGCTATCAAGAAGAATAAAAAAATTGAACTTTTAGATTTTTTACATGTAACACACAGTACAGCATGGCTGTACACTTTCGTTCCTCCTCATATATTTGTGCTGTGACTCTGGGATTACAACAACCCCAGCCCAACATGGTGCATATTCTCACCTAAATAAATTATTTTCAATTTCACCCACACTGCCTCTACTTTCAAGACATTTTGTGCTCATTCTCTGCCCCTGAAGACTTGTAATTCTGATTCATTAGAAAAACAGCAACTCTGTGGTGCCCTTATGGATTCCACGGGTTGAGTTTCCTTTTCAAAAGTGTTGCATGAGGGGGGTTTAGTCAGGGCTTTCCATGAACAATTTTAGAAACAGTACCTGTTAAAACTAACAACTGCAGCTCTGAGAGTGATGGCTGTGGAATATAAAAACCAGCAAATATTCCCTCAAGTTTATGTAACTCATTCTCTGCTAGGGATGGTCTCTGAAATGCCGCCCAAGCAATGCAGGAAAGCTGAACTTTTTTGATAACAATGGAATCCTGTTAAGGCTGGTGGCTGGGCTGGTTTGTGCACGACAGGGATTACAAGTGAATGATTCACGAAGTCCTGCTTGCTTTGGTACACATTGGCTCATTCAGCCTGGCACATCAGCTTTGAGAAAGATTATTCCATAGCCTTGTGGAGCATTACACATCAGTGTTGGGGAGTTTTCAGGAAACTCAAAAACTCCACAGCTGGTGATCAAATGAAAGTACAATTCAGAAGAAGTGAGCCCTGTGCTGGCTCTGAGTCCTGAGCAGAGCAGAGTACAAATTTCCAGAGTTCTAAACTCTTCATACTTCCATGTTTGGGGCAGCCAGGACAGCAGTGGCAGCAGTACCAGTGACACAGAAAGAGGGGCTCATCTCTCTGCATAAACACAAGGTGTGACAGAGCTCGAGCACCCCCAGAACAGTCACAACCAATTTAATTAAGAAAGCACTGAAATAAATATTCACTAAAAGGAGATAAAGTAAGAGAGATCAGCTGCTGGGCTGAGAAGGGACCTGAAGTGTGTTGCTCTCCCGTTTTAACATCACTCCTGAATGGCACACTAATAATGAGAGGCATTGAGAGGAAAAAAAGATTAAAGTAATTCCTTCAGTCAGGAAGACTGAGAGGTTTATTTTATGTGATGCCATTTCTCAAAAGAGCGAAATGGAGACCTTTACTTGGGCTAAGATTTACTTGATGCACTACTGCAAGCACTAGCATTAATGTAAACTATTCCAAAACTTTATACCAGATCTCATCTTCAAATCATCAAGTGGAGATAGGGAAGAATTCCATACAAAAGGTCTGTGAGAAGGGCTGAGGAGCAAGCTCCTGCTTCCCTCATCTTGGAAATATAGAACTGCTTGAAACTACTCAGAAACAATCAAAAGCTGAATTCCTCTCTGACACCGTGGCAAGTTTTCTTGTTCTTGTTGATGAACCTCTCTGCCAACGAAGGGAGCTCATGATGACCAGTTTAGATGTGAACATCCAGCTTTTAAATGTCTAAGGAGATAAATTTTCCATAACGCCTCTGCCACTGAAGTGTGGCAATTCTCAGCTTAACCTTTACAAAAATCTTGGCGAGAAGAACCCGGACAGTGAGTTAACGTCACCTTTCCAACAGTTTGAATGTGGAGCTCACCCTGCCTGGCTGAGCAGAGTCGCTGCTCCTGCAGAGAGAGAGCTCCATGAAAGGGGTCCTGCATGGAGCACACACTGTTCCTAGGGAGAAATTTATTAAAAGCATCCTAAATGCCAAGTGAAAGCTCCTTCCTGTGAACGAAAACCCAACGATGTTCTCTAAAATCCATGGTTTGGTCAGTCAGCTCAGCTTTGTTAATCCCATGGTAGTTTGAAGACCAAAAGAAGCTCCAGGCTCAGTGGTGGCCACCACGCCACCTTTGAGAGTTTCTAATCCATCCTTAACATCCTAAATGCAAGAAATATCGCAGAGTAACGATCAAGAATGTGCTGTAAAATACTTTACCCACATCATAAAAAACTAAAGAAGAAAGGAGCAGTTAAGAAGTCATAAATTCCCTTAGTTCCGAGGCAGTGCACAACTTTCATGCTCACACAGATTCCTCTGGGCATATTTCAGACCAAGTGGCCCTTCCTCTTCTGCTTCCTTGCACAACATTTGTGGGTAGTCACTTCAGAGCGCTTGAATGAATCGTGCTGGAATGCTTATGAATGTCCCTTTTCCTCTTGGTTTTTTATGGGACGAGCCTCTCTTTACTGAGATATTTCAATTACCTGAGGTAAGCAGCCATCTGTGGATCCAGACCTCAAACTGCAGTGCTTTCTTCATCACATTTTCCCCTACACATGCTCCGCCTCGAATGGGGTGAGGACAACACAAGACCCTGACAGCTGGGGTTCACTTGATGTGAAACGTTCTTATTTCTGCAAATTGAAGGGTCTGAATTAGCAAAGAAAATGGTGAAGGCTACAATTTATTTTCTCATCAGCACAAAATGAGGGGAGATAACCCCGTGCTGATCACAGGTCAGGTTAAATTGAAGGGACAAGTTCCTCTTTTGGTTTTACTGCCTGTCCTTAAGAGGTTCCAAATGGCTGCTGCAACTGCAGCTGTTCTCTTCTTATTTTCTTAACAACAGCTCCATCTACATTATGTACATATATATAATTTCTAATTCTTAGAAATCATCCCACCTTTAAGTTTGGACTCCAATCTTTAGCTCTCTCTCCCATGAAGTGGACGTTTGTATCAGTGACAGATCTGATGCCGCGTGGTGGCTTTAATCCCTTTTCTGATGGTTGGACTAAAACAAGAGAGTTCCTCTCCACTGTGAATTGGAAAAGAAAATCAGTGTGAAATTTCATCATCTCTTTCTTATTAACCTCTGATAACCAACCGAAACGTGCTTCAGTGGCGTGCTACTAGAACTGCCTGCAAAAGCATTAATGAGTCTATGATTTAAAAAAGGCTTTCAGAAAGAAGGAACGTTAAAAAAATTCATTTACAGCATAGCAACTCTAATTGGTACAAGTTACAGACTGATTTTACAGAAGGATGCCGAGTTGCCCATTTCAGCTTGCTAAAGCACAGTATTTCCAAAGCAACACCGCACCTCATTCTGGAAGATTCTTTAATTAATTTGAACGCTGAAGCACTGCAAAAACAAAAAACGTGTTATGCAACATTTGGTTTCACTGAGCCATCCAACAGCATAATTTTTACCAGTTTCTCTATGTTCCCATTGTGTTTAATTCTGTTACTTGTACGAGGCTGCAGATGTCTGTGCCTTTTCCCCACAGCTAAGATTGTTCTCTCATATAATGTAATGGCTACAATACAACCCCCAGATCCAGGACAATTCACTTGTTATGGGAGGTTAATAATTTTTTCTTCCCGCATTTTTATGGAACATTTACTTTCAAACACATCCTAGTGACTGAGGTGTTAATTCAAACCAGGCCTTGGAACAGCTAGTAAGAAAATGAGAAGGGAAATCCAATTTCAGAAAGTGTGTAAAACTGTGCAGAGGGGGGAAAATATCATTTTTAGGGAATTGTCCGCGGATGACTTTGAAATTCACCTCCCGGCCACGCGGTGACGTTGGACAGAACAGAACCTTGCTGCTGTGCCTCACGTAAAACACAGCAGCCAAACCCTCAGGATTCGGGAGGAACAGATCTGCAGGTCAGGGCTGTGCTGCTCCTGCTCCAGCACGGTGGTTTCAGACGAGCTCTTCTGCAAAGGGCCCTCGAGAGCTCCCACACCCAGCCCCAGCCCAGCCTCCAAGCCCCTTCTCTGGGTGAGGGTGCTCCTTCTCACAGAGCCACCCTGCTCTGCTGGTGCCACCAGAAATAACAAAAGTGCTTCTCCATTCAGCACATTTCACGGGTAAATTAATAAATACCTATTGGATTCTGAAGAGCGTAGATGCTGAAAAGCTTTGGTAGAGAAACTTTTCAGCTTTCTGCAGCGTTCTGTGAGAACTTTGCAGTTCTCATAGAAGCTATGAAAACACTGCTATGGGTTTTTGTAAACCAACTCCTTATCTTGCACCTGGGTTTGTTATGCAGGATTGTTGTGGTTCTGGCCTTCTGATGCTTTGGAATAAGTGTCTTAGAGCTTGACCAATCCCCTCAAGGGGTGGATGGCCGAGCACCCAACTGTCTTATGCCACTCAACACGCTCTTTGCGAACCCCGTTATAAAAGGATGATTATAATTAATTAAACTGCAGAACTACTACTACTTTCTTCCTGAACTTGGTCGTGTCGTTTCTTGCTGTTCTCGGTACTTTACAACGACAGGGGGAATTTTTAAAGTCTGCATCAGATGCGAAATTTCTCAACTTTGCCTGCTGGTCCCAAACGTTATTCAAACTCTTTGCCACTATTTTTAAGGCAAAGATACTGCTGATGCAGAACTGATTCTGAACCCTTTGCTGAGCACAGGAGGCCATTCTGTCAGGCTCTAGAAGGACTCATTCTTTCCACTCAATGCAGAGGCTGGCATTTGGGAATAGATGTTTATTCAGAGTGAACCGAAGAAAGAAAGAAATAATCAGTTTATCAGCAGCCAACAAAGCACACATACTGTGATGATTAATATGCATTTGAGTGGAGAACTGCTCTTTTTGCCATTAAAACTTGTATTACCTAAATCACATCTTTCATCAAAGTCTTCTAATTGCACTACAGTTTGTGATCATTTAATTATCTGTGTTTTCATTTCAAGATGGTATCTCAAAAATGTACCGTATATATCAGAGTACTCCTCTACTTTTAAGTGTAACTTGGCCAAATGAATTTCTCCTAGAAAAAAAGCAATTTCAAAAGCATTTTCTTCTTGTCCACTTTGGGCTGAAGCAAGTTAAAAATGCAGAACATTCGCAGCTCTTCATTTGAAAAGGTAGACGTCATAATTATAAATTCCTGCTGCAGTTTAAGGTTCACAGGACAAACTCACAATAGCTTCACTACAAATTCTCTCTGATCTCTTCATACATTTTAAGCATCTGGAATATTTGCATTTCTGATTTTACTGGTGCAGCCTTAACAAGAGAGAGATGTTCTCACTCAGTGTGGACTGAGTGAGGTTCTGAACAGAAGTTTTTTTGTCGATGCTGGGTGTAACTGAAGAGAAAAAAGGAAATAGAGGTCGAAAAGAAAGATAAAGCCTGACTGGCCATTGCACTGTGACTTCCATTGTGACTTATTTCAATTCACCTTTTAAAGGATCGCCTCTTCTTAAAGTGAAAGAAGTTATTCTTTAAATGTTCTTTGTCCTTCTCCCAGTGAGATGTCCAGGATTTGGCGGTTCTGGCGGGTCTGCTTTGAAAGAAAAATAAATTAAAAAACCTCCAGTTGAGTGTCTATACACTATAATGTAAAATAGATTTGTTTAGGCTCATTCAGAGGAATTGAGATTTGCTGCTTTATTAAATGGAGCAGAGATTTTCACTAAAGAAAATCCAAACAGCTGGGAAATCCAGTTTCATAAATATGGCCCTTTGTCCAATTAACATTGATATAGTTCTTTCCGTGGGATCGTTATGCATATATTGTTTTCTATCTTTTAATGCGTATGCGTGTACATAAAAAACTGCAACGGCACACAGGAACAGCACATTGTAATTAAAGTGGTTCGGTGAAAAACAGCTCAGAATAAAGCCAGTTACAACAATTTTCTTCTTCTCTGTGAACTTTTTTTTTGGTATATTCAATGCATCTTAACAGCGTTGTCATATTTGGCTGGAGATCAATTGATTTGTCTGATTAGAGCACGAGACATAAGGCATGTGTGAGAAAATCTGTGTGTGATAAAGATACATGTATACAACTTCATAATATAATACAAAGATAAGCTAATAAATGCAATTTATAAGAGGATAATAGATTTTCTTCACATGGGTAAGTATAAAACACATGTAAATATAAAGCATTTTTCCAGACATTTTAATTCCTCTTACAGCACCATCGGAGCTGGCACTTCTATAATGACAATATCATTCTTTGAAATACTTTTACAATGATAAAGAAGGATGGGATTTAATAAAGAGGTAATTAACAAGCTGTAATACCTAAACATCCCTGTTTATGTGGGGTAGCAGATTTTTTATATACTCATTTTAGTCAGCTCTGACAGCAAATCTGTGGCTGATGGTTATGCCAGTCATAATTAAAACTCTTTCCCATTACATTCATTATCACAACAGATGGGATGATTTTGAGAGTAAGAGGTATCAGTTTTATATTAAAAAAAATTTACTTGTGCCACTCTGTCCTTTCTGCTTCATCCCTTTGTTTTCTTTTCAAAGAAAAGGAAGGATTAACTTAAACACTGAAGCTCTGGTATTAATATAAAGGCACTATAGAAACCACAAACAGGATGATTGGAATCTGAAAGCTAGACATGGGAATGGACCCTAAGCCATGATAATAATATACTGCTGCAAGCTGTATTTATAGATCGGGTTTACAGAATAAAATCATAAAAGTAGAGAATTAGTACCAGTCATCTGAGATAATTAGCAACCAGTCTCTTAACTGACTTTTACCACTACTCTGGAGCCACTGATACAATCTGGGTGTGGTGCCTGGTGGAGAAATCAGCGTCAGTCTTACCTCAGAGCTATTGAGTGTTCAGACTTTAATTTCCAACAGGATAATGTCAACTCCATAAATCAACTGGGACTTTTTGGGTTTTTTTCTTTTGGAGAAACTAAGACCATCCACATGAAGAAAGCAAAACAAAGCCAAGACCAAATAAAAACAATAAAACACTAATATGGAATAGGGTCGAGTAACAGATGCTGCTTGTGTACTTGAATGCCTTTGGAACCCTGACTGCAGCCTTGAAGTTCCTGTGCTCTTGAACCCAGTTCACAAGTTAGAAAAAAAGATATTCGTTGTTCAAAACCCCTCGGTGTCTCGTACTCTATCATGTTTGTATTTAAACAAGAAGAGGTTTAATAAGACAGGCAGAGTTCCTCAGAAGGAACAGGTGGGAAGCCAACCGTGTTTTCCTTTTAGATCCACGGAAACCAATTTTACTTAATTACACAATTATCCCAACCAGCACTTTTTTCCTGCCTGAAAGGGAGCACAGAAACGTATGAGCTAACAAAGTGATGAGATGAATGGTTCATTTGCTCAGCATCCTATTTTATGGGAATGGCCAGTCCTTGGCATTCCGGGCGGATGTACAAAACACGCTGCAGCAAACAGGTGTTGAACAATTTTTCCCTTGGAAAGGTTTCCTCCTCTCCCTCACCCTCTGTGTGCTCTCCAGAACTGCCATTTCAAACAGCTGCTGGCTCTGTGCCTGTGCTCAGTGGCTGTACCTGGGAGCAATTCATCACTTCAAAAAGCCAGCTCAGCACACTTGAGCCATCTGAACTATTTCCACCATCCCACATTATATTTGAGATTATAATTGGGGGGGAAGAGAGGACTTCAACTCTCATTGCTGTTATTGCTGCTCCAGGAGAGAGGCAAAGACTATTTCTATTCTATTCTATTCTATTCTATTCTATTCTATTCTATTCTATTCCATTCCATTCCATTCCATTCTGTCTCACTCCTGTCCTATTCCTATCGTCTTATTCTATTCAATCCGATTCTATCCTTTATTTATTTTTACACTCTTCAAGATAAATTTTGACACATGTCCTAACTCACACATTTAAGTCCAAGTGAGGTTGGAGAATGACTGTTTTAACAGTGTAACTGGTTGAGGGAAGGCTGGTTTTCTTAAAATGGATGGAGAAAAAGGATATTCTTAGCTGAAAGTGCAGGACTCTTGTTTTCAGTTTAATTTTCTCAACACATATTCACTTTTGTTACTGTTATTTACACACAAGTATAGGTTAGTCCTTTAATACTTATTAGACAGTAGGAATGGAACACAGAGATGTCAAAGAGGAAAAACCACCATGATTCAGAAGAAAATTTGTATATTTGCACTTCCTGAGTGTCCTTAATGGAGCAGGGTTCCTGTGCTAGGAAAAATTTCATATTGAAATCCACCCCAATAAGTGTTATCCTTGCTGCTGATATTTGTAAACCTTTTCTCCTGCTTCTGTAGCTGAAAATTGGAAGTAGGTCATGCTGCAGCATTACCTGTTACAGATTTTCCACCGCAGATGGAAAAGGAGGAACTTGCTCAGCAATTCAATAAAGTTAATCAAAACCAGATAATCATAAGATATGAGGCTTTCTCTGAGGCAAAATTAACACCGAAGTCACAGGAGCAACAAATAGGAGGGAAACTAACAGAGAAGTTGATACAACTCCAAAAAGCTCCAGATGTTCATTTGCAGGTAAAAACTTGTAATTAAACTTTCCAGACACTGCATTTCCGGAGATTAGAACATTGAACTTTACATATGAAGCACTGATGAATATGAAACCAAACTAAATGATCCCAGTCAGATGGGAACAAGCTGATTCCAGCCATCTGTAATCTGGATATTTATAATCAGCCCTTACAGTCACTTTTACAAGACTATCCTTGAGAAAATGGAGCACTATAATGTTAATCAACATTTCACCTGAGGCTGTGAACTCAGGACAGAAAGAAATTGCTCTGAAATTCCAATCATCCTTCAAAAATATGTTGGATCAAAACGTTTCAGTTGCTCTGGGCACACACTTTTTGATATTTACCAGTCCAGTTTGAACTAAACTCAGTAAAATCTGGGATGAATCACTGCCACTCTGTGAACGCCAGCTACTTCTTTTTAAAAAATATGTCTAGACATCTAAAACCTCACACATATGTGTGAACATTTATTATATAGGCACTGTGTTGCGTGGTATTTGCACGGCAGGATGGGAGAAGTGTTATCACTAAATGCTCCAGAGAAAAGAAATTAGTGATAACAGATCCCTCACCTGGCTCATCAGTGTAATCTAACACTTTCTATTGCGTGATGGAATTCTTTACAGATTTACAACGACCCCACAACTTTTCAAATCTTTATCCCCAGCCTTTCCACACATAATGGATCCCAAAGCAACACTTCACTGAGAAACCTTTTAACTTCCCCTTTAATTTCGCTGCTGAAGTCTCTGCAAGGAGATACTCGGGCTTGTGTGTATTTTGCATAATGTAAACACCTGCATAAAGGAGGACTGCAACAAGAAGTTAATTATGTCATAAGAGTTGCAGGTTCTTCCTTTGGATTTTCTCTGAGAAGCAAAGCCAAGTCCCAGTTGCAGCCTGTCAGCTTTCCTTTGAATTGCCACAATAATTAATATTCTTTTCATCTGAAAGTCTGCCACCAAAATGGGACAGGTGGTTTCAAGAGTTGCTAAATAACTCTGGCAATGGTGCCATAATGTCACTACAATGATGGCCTTTTCTCCCCAAAAAATTAGTCACGAATTTAGTTTAGGTGTTTTAAATGCGGTTCTACTGGTTTGCCTACACATTCATGTATGGAAGGGTGGGTTTATACATAGATACAGAGATATAGATGTGAAAGGAACAGGGGTAATTAGTGAATATAAAGAAACAAAGGAGAAGATGACTCAATATTCCAAGAACACCTGAATTTCCAGCTCGCTGCTCATCCCAGAATGCAGAGAGTCCTCAATTTGCAGGTTAGAGAATGTCACAAAATGCATCACCGTTCAGCAAATCCAACAGAGAAGGAAACAAGGAAAAAAATAAAAAAAAAAGCTAGTGGAATGTTAGAAACTCACACAAGCTCTGAAATCAAATTTCAAAGTGTAACCAAGCCTTCCTTGGGCCTTGCTTTCCGACACCCACAGAAGTTCGATCAGCCATAAACTGCTCCCAAAGTTTTCCAGTTAATATAAGCAAAGCTGCTGTGCCACCTGCTGAACATTTTCATATGCAAGACTCTCTTTTGCTGTATTTCTCAACATAAAAGGCTAATTCAAGTGCTCTTGGCAACCTTTGTTGGTGCCTGTGTTAAGATGGGTGAATACTTGCAATCAGTAATGAGAGAGAGACTCCACTTCTGTCACCACAGAGGACTGGGCTTTTGTCAGCACATAACTAATGTGCTCATTATTTCTCAGCAATACGTGTTTTAATTTCGGAGAAAATGAAGCAGCATCATTTGTGGCATATAGGAAAAAAAACCTACAGGGGTAATATAATTGAGTAAAGTATCACTGTGTTTTCAGCTCATGAATTGACTAGTCATGATCGATGATGAAACTGCAATTAGATGATCAGACTTGATCGTCTAAAATGTATTTGCTTTCAATACTTTTCCATTGAACACTAAATAATTCTTGGCCCATCAGCTGCCTAGATCAATCCATTAAAAATATTTAATAACGCTGTGGTATTAAATGTTCTCCAAAGTGATCAATGCTGTCAGACACCAACCTCACAAGATGGGTTATTCTCAACACTTAGAATCAAATATCCAGAATAAAGGCTCTGTTATATATCTGAAAGATGTTCTGGAAATGCACAGTGAGAGTGCTCCAAAGCTGTTGTTTTGGCCCATCCCTTTGCCAACTGACCCCAGATTTATGAGCATGAGCACCAAAAGTCATTAATTCAATCAAATTCATGACAAAATTACCCCAAACTTAGACAGGACACAGACGGGCCTGCCTTAATGTGCATTGTGCTACTCCAATAAAGAGAGGAAAAATACACGGATGTGGGATTCCTGATAATCTTATCATACGTTGCTTAGTGGCTCTTTGCTATTTGTCCTGATTTTTACCTAATAGAAAATACATCCTTTAATTTGAAGAAAGTCTGGATTCAGATCAAGTCTTGATTCGCATTTCATGCTCTAGAAAATCCACCTTCCCAGAAGACTGAAGAAAATATCTTTAGAATTTAAGAGAAGGTCAACACTTGAAGCATGTCTTGGCTCAATATCTATACAGTATTTCAGTCTCTTAAATTGTTCTTTTACCTTGAATTCAGTTTAGGGAAAGTAATTTTCTCTATATATTGTCTCACCAGTTGTTGAGGATTCAGCCAATACACTGATTCTCCTTTTAGAATCGGTTAATTTATATTTTCTCTTGACTTCAATAGAATTTCTGCTGTTGGACCCACTCCTATTTATTTATTATTTTCATACTGGAGGTCTATAACTTCTGCACGAGAATAAAACTGAACTAACCCCTCCATATAGAGGTCTAAATTATTTGGCAGGATACTGTGTTTTCTAATAGAAAATAGCATCAGATTTTGGACAACTAAATGAGCTTTTGGAATAAGCCAGAAATATATTTTCTGCAAGACTTTCCTTGGGTGAACAACAGTGAGTTATAGTTTTCAACTTTGCTCCCATTTTTCATATAGTAACCAAATAATATTTATTCATGAGAACATAAATCTTTTTGAGCATAGATGGAAGGATTCCATCAGATGGCAGGTGTGCCATTGGCCATTACACACCTATTAAAGTCTTTCTCGCTGGTATCTAAGGCCTCGGCCCTTTAGAGAAAGTTAATTAAAGTTCAAAACTTTGTGACAGAGAGAAAACACACGTTTTCCTTTCCTGAAAAATTAAAGTTTCTGGATGAAAAATTTACCTTACATTAAAATAAGAAAGGAAACTGAAGGCCTCGTTTGGACGATATATAGGAATTTTCTGCTTTTCTTTCTGTTTGCTTTTCAGAAATTGCTCTCCCACCTCAGCTGCCCAGAGTTCTTCCAAATGTGAATACCTCCAGTTTGTCATTGATTATACTTATAACCCCAGTGTGATACCAGGCTGTAGGAAGGAGCCAGAAAGCTCCAAAACATCTCCGTCAACTCCCAGGTCTTTGTGGTATCTGTCAATCCTTTTTGCTTAACTCGATATGAGACACATCCTTCATATTACCAAGGGTAGAATATTCTGCCTCAAAGAGTCTCATTGATCACCACCATCAAATGCCATTTCTAGGGACTGATTTTCCATAAATCTGGGATTTTGACCATTCACCAGGCACAGCCTGGATGACTTCACGGAGATTTTTGGGTGGAAAACCAGAGTGGGACACAGGGAGATGTCACTGGGGGTGCTCCTTTTAGAGGATGTAACCCATTTCTCATACAGCCCACACCTTCCAGGATTTCCTAAATCACAAATCTTGAGCTAAAAGGAATCATCTTAAGCCTGTCATGAATTTAGACCCTGCCAAAGATCCCATTCTTCCTTTTTCTTAGAAAATACTTGCATACAAACCCTTTTTTATTGACCTTTCTGCCCCTCCTTATTCACCAACACGGGGGTAATGGCAATGCTTTCCTCTGCCGAGTTCTTTTCTCTCTTCACCTCAGGCCCAGAGATTTGCTTTTGTACCAGAGTTATTTCTATGGGCTGGCTGCTACTGACAACAGCTTTTCTCTTAATACTGAAAAGTGGTGAGTTAGTTGTTTGACTGACTGAGCTTCTATGTTTGGAAATCAATATTAAATTGCTGCTTCCATCAATTCAAGCTACTAAAATACAGACATATTCATAAACTCGTTATGAAGAAAAACTGCTTGGAAAAGGTGAGAAATAGAGCTTAAAAATACCAGGTTATTGCTACAATTACAGTGCATTCATAAAAGAGTTACCTGAACTCAGTGCTAACATCAGATTCTGTGTCAGAATCTCAGAAGAAATACACCTCCCTTTTTGGTTCTTTTCTCCTTTTCTCGATGGTTATCATCATTACAAATGAACAGCACCCATTCTATGCACAATATTTCTGAAAAAATATATTAAAACATGGAACCCCCTACCGTGATCACTCATGAACACATTGGGAATGCGACTCACCCACCATGCAGGTTGTGCTCACCTAGCACAGGTACAGGATGCAGCAGAACAGATGGAGGGGTGGGTCTTTTCATGGAAAAGGCTTATTGGCTTTTGAAGGTCACAGGATTACTCCAAAGCTCGGGTTTCTTTTGGAATGAACTAAAAGCAGGACTGCATTTCTGCCTCCTGTGTGTGAAGGAAAACATGTTTATCACATTACAGCACTGAGGCTGGAGACAAGCTCTGCCATTTCCCTACAAGCAAATCCAGGCATCTGGGGAAAAACAAGTGTGCTGTCAGACAGGATACACAGGAGGTCTGGGCAACAACTGTGGCTGCTTCTTTGTCACAACGAGCAGACATGGTTCATTACAGTTAGATCATTATCCTACAGGAAAGCAGGATCCTCCAAGAAGTAAATAATTGTTTATTGTGGCTTAGGATTTCTTACAGTTCTTGTGTTGAAACCAGTCCTACCTCACTCTTGAGGGGATTCATCCTGCTGTGGTAAAATGTGAGCGTGCACCTCATTCATGAGAGAGATTCCAGCCAACTTTGAAACGCCAGATTAGGAAAGAAGAGAGTTTGTTTTTCTTTTGGGATGATTATAACTCATATTCACCTCTTATACTCTACTCAATGCTAATCTTTCATTCTGTGACAGAGATGAGTTATTTTGTGAATGAACAGAAGCAAAACTCTCTTGGAACCATCTGAAAATGCAATTTATCAAATTCTTCAGTATTGCCAAGTGCAAACTATTGAAAGTGCTTGTCATCTAAGCCATGGATAGAATTCCCCTGTCTGTCTGCCCTGATTCGGAGATTTAGAACCAGGCTTTTAGTTAATGCTCATGCAAAAGGCTGCACTGTAGAGTATTTCAGTGATGAGTGGGACAGTTAAGAGGTTTATTATTTTTAGCACACTCAGACTTGTAGTGAAATTTCCTCGGGTTTCATGGAAGAAAATGTCTCCTTCCATTCCTGCACAGGCAAGTTCCAGTCTGTAATTCTTAGGTGGCAAAAAGCACAACTGTTGTTAAAAATATAAAGGATAGACAGGCACACATTTGCATACTCCACACATGAATTATGAGAAATAATACATATTTCCATTATCTACACAGTACAGGCATTTTTAGTTGTGTTTCTGGGAATTAGCATTGGCTCAAAAGCAGATAAAGAGAATATCTGAAGGAATATGATGCCAAACTGTTGGACAGAGCAGTTCCAGCCCAGAAACATCAGCAACCTGCTAAACCCCAGAAGGGTGTCAGCGCCAGGAGGGTGTGGTGCTTACTGGACCTTTCTCCTGCACAGATGAGATTCATCACAAGAAATGTCCAGAATCTAAAAACTAAGCATCAAGTTGGCCTCTCAGATTTGCAGAATTCTCTCCTCTAGCTCTAGAAGGAATATGAATTACTGCCTTAGCCTACAAAGCTAAGTTTTAGGTGACTAAAACTTGATTAAAATGGGCCCCTTCTAAATGAAGGCTTTGCACAAAAGAACAGAGCCAATACTGAAAACAAGGTGTGTGCCATTACTGCCAAAAATTTATAAGTAGCAGGAATACAATTTCACATTTTTATAGCCTCATCTGTATAAGCATTTTTATAGTCACTTCCATAAAAATGTCTAAAAGTGCTCCATAAATATTAATGAATTAACCTCCCCTGCGTCCCCATATGGTGGGTATTTATTTTTGCATTGTAGAGCTGGAGAAACAATTGCAATAAAGCCAAGCTCTGTGCACAAGTCCAGCTACCAATTCTTTTAGAGAATCAGGAATAAATAATGCTGGATCCTTGACAGTGAACTCGAGGATGAGTTGTCTACCCTGCCCATGACTCCAGAGCAATGGGATTTCCAAAGATCTTGTCCCCTCTCCCAGCAGGATTCTCCAAAATACTCCCAGCGGAATTCTCCAAAATCAAACACCTCTAAAACCCCACATGCCCACAATAAAGAGGATGGATATTTTGGTGCTACACTTCCATAGCTGAAAGTATTCCTGCAGATCTTGAAATTGTTCTGCAAGATGATATTTTTAACGTGTCAATTTAACGTTTTATGGGTGGACACATATGAGGCTGTAATCCAAGAAAGACCAAAAGATTTCAAGGAGGAAAAACTACAAGAATACAAATTCATTCCTGGTAAGAGAGAAATAACTAAAGAAATGTAAGTCCATAATAAGTTAAAAACCCGTGTAAGGCTCTTGTACACAGTTTGCACAAAAAAAGATTAAAAAAAAAATCTGACAAAAATAATAATTCCAGCTCAAATTACAGAACTATTCTGCTCAAATAACAGAGCATGCAAGAATTAGTACAAATCATTCCATGGAAATGCTTTTCCCTAAATGCTCTTTGAAAAGAGAATTTCTGAGTCTTAGGACATCGTTTGGATAAAGCCTTCTACATTATTACTGTTCATTTTCCTTGCTTTTTCCTCGTCCTTTTTTTTTCCCAACCGTGCCACTGTCTTTCTCTTGCAACACACCAAATACAAACCCAGAGTGGCCAAGACACCAAGCGAAAAACATTGAAAATAAACATATTGTATGGCTCCAACACACGTTTGCCTTAAGAAATTAATTTCCTTAATATCTTAACTGAACAATCCCACCCTATGCTCCTCATGGGTTTTTCCCACTATCCCATGAGAAGGTAAGGGATCCATTTGTTGAAATCCACAGCAGTTAAATATCACCTTCTTTCTAAAAGCAATAACTGAGAGCCTGTACAACTCCAGTACCAAACCTTCATTTCAAATTTATAATGGACTGCATGATATTGATATAGAGAGGAACTTGCACTAAATTTATGTTTCACCCAGAAACCTTCTCAAGAACATTTTTTTTTTCTTTTGATATCTGAGGGAATTTCTGACAGAATTGTTCCCAGTGGCAGAGACGGTGAATTAACATTTCAGAGCATGCTTTGATATACATTGACTTAAAAACCACCGTATTTTGATCTATGTTCAAAGTCTCCAAAACTAAACCCAAAGTTGTTGAAAGAAATAAAATTTATTAACTACTTCAAATCAGAATGACTTTGGGACGGGCACTGGGGGGACACTGGCAAGCAGCCCTTTGAGTGGCTCTGAAAGAAAGACACGGCACAGTTTTAATGAGTTATAATCACTCAGGTGTCAACCTAAGAGAACGCATCAAGATGAATAAAATTGGATTGAAATGGATGCAAATTAGAGCTTCTACAACTCCATCTGAATTCAATGATGTCATCACTCTATTGCACTAATTCATGGAGATGACGTAATATTAACAGAATCAGAAATGAGCCACTAAGTGTGAAATCACTGGGTGCATTAAGTGGGATTTCTCTTCAGCTTTTCATCAACTCAAAATAACTAAAGTACAAACTTTAGAGGATGGAATTAACAATTTTTGACAAATCTTGGTTTAATTTTAGTAGAATCTATTTTAGGTGGAACCTATTTTTAGTAGAAAAAAAATCTTTTCAGTTGCCATTTGAATACAAAACCAAGATCAGAAAAATCCTGTCTGCGCAGGGAAATCCACGCTTTCCACAGAGTCGGAGAAAAAGATTTTGCTGACGACAGCAGAGGGAAAATTGGGTAATTAGACCAAATCCTGTAGTGCTTATTTGGGATTTAAGTTTATGAGAATAGTCTGTAAGTGATTATTAATATGATGAGATGACAAAACCTATTATTTTCCTAAGTATTTTGTAAATGTATAGGAAGAAACAGCCTGTGAGTGATTCTCTACTCGAAACCTGAAATATGTGGGAGGAAGATGCCACCGCTTCACAAAAACCACACATCCCATTACTGGCAGAAACCAGGAAAAGAACTTTCCTTCCTTTCATAAGGACACAGACACCAAAGTCAGAGGAGTTTTGTGCCTGGCAGTGATGCCAGTGAGTCCTGAAAGGGAATTTGTGGGTCTTGGTGCATTTCCATTGATCAACTCTGAAGCAAATCCCTTGTCCCTCCCATTATGGTGTGCCACGAAATGATCCTTATCCCAATGGCAGCAACTTTTGTTGACAGTTTTAATTTAATTTTATGTACTTATTGTCACCTGGGCAGCAGTAATAACTCTCTCACCAGGATAACTTGCCTGGATTCTTTTGTTGCTCTTTTGGGGACTTGGTAATTTTTACAGTGCAAACACCATTAGGGCTGTTTATTTCTGATCATGAGATTCTGCAGTTCCACTCTGTTCTCTGATGGACTCCATGCCAGAGTGGGGAGCAATTACCTGTCGTTTCATTCATCCTTCCCTACCACGCAACAGGGTCCTTTTTATTTTTTGTTTAATCTCTGGTTTTTTTATCATTTTTCTTGCGTTTTGGGCAGCATTGGGCTTTTAAATTGTGAATCACAACGAGAATCCCTCTCCAAAGACTCACCTTGACATTCTGGCCTGAATTGTCAGGACATCATTGTTCTCCTTCCATCATTTCTAATATGCTTTTCCATCCTGTCCCTCCCCAGAGACCTTTTCGGATTGTGTGGGCTCAGGGAGGCTTCTCCTGTGCTGCCTCATCGAAACATTTTTGCAGGACACGAAGCCCTTTCACTCCAGCTCTTTGCAGTGAAATACTGGCTCTTTCTGCCTCTCCTAAAATATAGGTGGGTTTCTCTTCACGGCTGCACTCTTAATTCTTCGGAATTATGGAAGGAACAACTTCTTATTAGGGAAGGATGAGCTTAGAGAGATCAAAGCCCTGCTCTCAGCTGTGTTCAGGTCCCTTTATGCCAGTTTAAAGGGACTTTAAAGAAAAGCTTGATGTCTCACTCTAAGGAGATTCAGGGACATATTTTTTGCCACTTTGCCATGAAATTGTGGTATTGTGTGATTTGTGGGCTGCCTCTTTTCAGGCAAATTATTTTTTTAAAAGGGAAGACATCCCACCTTTCTCTCTAAGCATGAAAGGAAAATTTATAAATTTGCTGGTGGAGGGTATTGTTCCTTCGGCAGGTGGATCCATTACATGATTTCATTTTTCCCTAAGCAGGGAGAATGTGCTGTGTCACAGTTCTCCTCAGCAGCTGCAACTACAGAAGGAGCAAAAGTTACACGCACTATCTTTCTCAGAGAAATATAATTTGAGCAACCTTGTTGCTGGTTTTTAGGGTAAGAAAAAGAAATTTCTAAATCATAGAAAATTCCAACAAAACATGCTCATGTTTGGTGTATATGGACAGAAACACATTACACTTACAGAGGAAAAAATAATTATCAGATCAATACAATGCTTACATTGGAATAAAATATTGCAGGGACAATCTAACTGTAAAAGCTAACTGAGAAAAAAATGAGCTTTTTCTATAGCACTTTTCCACATCAGACTCCAAGTGCTGTCCAGAGAACACAAATATCATTGTCAAGCTGGCAAAATGAGATACAGAGAGGAAAACTGAGCCTCAGTTTCATGCTGCCTTCAGCAGATTTGGGGGTTCTCTGTTTTGTGGGAAAAGGTAAATCTAGGAGAGAGAGAAGGCTGAGTCCATCTCCTATCGAGACACAACTTGCCTGTATTTGTGGAGCACCATGAGCCAAATGAGAAGCAAAATGAAAACATTCCATATTTTTCAGAAATTCTAACAGGAATAAGAAAAATATTCCCCAGTGTGAGGTAAAGGGGTCATTATGTTATGATATAATATTATATTGTCATAATAAGCAATTATTTTAAACTTCTGAAATAAATGAGGACTGGATTTCCATCATGGGATTTGAAGGGATGATTCAAATACTTAACAAAATTTATTTTTTATTAAACCCCAATGTTTTCTTGAGGATCAATTTCATACTTTTAGAATGTCACTTGATGAATTCAATACAAGATCATTTCGGTAATAATAAAAGAAATCATGATATAAAAAATCGCCCAATATTGTCTATGAAAAGGGAAAGCAAACACATTCTTAGGAATTCCTTTTGTGAGTATTCACAGTAACAAATTAAAAGAAGGTTTTTTAAAAAAGATATTGTTTGGAGAGGTTGAAAGAGTTCTATCACGACTCTCTATAGACAGATGTTTTACTTTGAGTGGATTTGCTGTTTGAATAAAGGCCAGGAGTGCTCTGGTATTTTAAAATTCCTTAATTCTCATATATTATGTCAAGCCTGCAACCATCAGAATGAAACCCAGACAATGGGCTCAGCACAGAGAGTTATCTTTTTCTTCCTGGCATGGATGGTGCCTGGCAAATCCTTCCTCTTTTAAAAAAATGTATGAAAAATCAAGATTATCATCCAGACAAGAGACAAATCTCAAACCTGCTTTAGCCCACTTGCTCTGCATGGCCTTAAAGGCACAGTCCTAGCAAAGCACGTGTGGTGTTTCCTCACAGTTATGGAATTCTGTTATAAAAACTGGGAGTGGATTCAAAGAGACTACACAAATACAGAAGTGAATAAATATTAAGCCATGGGGTCAAACCTGGTGGTGCCCTGATGCCAGTTTCAAGCAGCTGCTGCTGGTGTCCTGCTGCCAGAGGGCAGGGATGGATGGGATATTGGGAAGGAATTGTTCCCTGGGAGGCCCTTGCACAGGGTGCCCAGAGCAGCTGTGGCTGCCCCTGGATCCCTGGCAGTGCCCAAGGCCAGGTTGGACATTGGGGCTTGGAGCAGCCTGGGACAGTGGAAGGTGTCCAAATCGCTGAGATTTTGGAATTAAGACACATCACATGATCCAAGTGCTCCCTCAGCCACTCTCAGCTCCAGCCCCATTCAATCACCATCCAAGCCATAAAACACAATATTCAAACTTCACTATTCCTGTTTATCACCCAAAAATCCATTATGCTGCGTTTAGGAGGATTTTTAATTGAAAATTAAACGACAGTTTGCTGCCTGGCCTTCATTAAAAACTTCATTTTCTCCTGGAATCACCCTGTGTGCAGCTGACAAGCTCATCCCTCTCCTCCCCGCACACGGCAGCGCTGCCGGCGCGCTCCTCTCGCTTCATCATCATCCTGCAGGAAGGGACAGCAGGCCTGATTAAGTCGAGTTAATGCTAATAACCACTGGCATGTTAATAAGCATCCAGGGGCTTCTGTTTGAAGGTCTGAGACACATTTTCCATGTAGTCATGGAGCTCAAGGAGGAGAGGCACTCAGAGGTCATCTGCTCCCTTCCAGTGCCCAAAGGAAGGACCAGTTGAACTTCATCTGTGCTGACAGACACTTGCTGCCCCTCCACCACCGTCTGACCTTCTGCTGGTGACTTTACAAGCACCCTGAGCAATCTGTTGCATTGTCTTTCTGCCCTTTTCCTCCAGGTTTAATCCAAATCTTTCTGTCTGCAACCTAAACCCTTTAGATCCTGTCTGTCTAAATGGATTTTTACGCTCATCTCTCCTCTCTGCTTTACACACTTGAGAAGTCTTGCTATGCCTCCCTTGACTGGAAACAAACAAACTAAATGTAAACTAGAAAATAATTTCCAGAGTCTGATACTCTTCCTTCTCCACACTGCCCTTCCTAATCGATTCATCTGCCTGGAGATGAAGTGCTCAAAACTGGGCACAGCCTGAGCCCCACGTGTGGAGCAGAACGAGGAGTTTGACCACAAATCTATCTGTGCTCATGTACAGCTTCTTCCAAATGAGGTTATGGCATTTGGAGGACACCGTGATGGCCTCCTCTTGCACATATTTTGACACAGCTGTCTGGCTTTTTTTGTGGCCCACACCAGGTAATTTCCGTACTGCAGAGGCTCTGACAGAGCTGAGGTGTTTTCCACACTGCATTTGTTCTTCCCAGGCACCCCTGCCTTGCTCACCAGTGGGTTTTTTTATGTTTGGGTAGGATCAGTCTTTATTCTCCTCCACTCATCCAGTGTCATTTCCCAATCAAAGCTTCTTCAGTATTTTTTAATACCTAATATTAACTGCACCAAAAGACACATAACAAAGCCTGTACTCCCCCACAAAGCCTTCTGTTACATAAAGGAATCAGACTGGACTGAGATGAATCATTATTTTAAAAAATATCTGCTGGCTCTTATCACGTTGGTGTGTTAGAGAAGTGAAATAAAGCCAACCTCTCCGCAAATCAGAGCTCCTGGATTTTGCCTTTCTGAGGAAGACATCAATTTTGCTTTCTCCCAGTTCTCCATCTGCCTCCAACCCACACACAGTTCTGATATTTACTATGCAAACACTTCTCAGTTTTAATCCAGGCCATGGCTTCCAACTTGATCACGTTCTTAATGATCACGTTCTTAATATTAATACAAAATTTCAAGTAGTTCTCAATCAAAGCAACCTCTGAAAATCAATATTATAGTAATTATTATAGTGGGCAGCAGTATGATAACTCAAAATATGCTTGTTCAAACAAATCTACATGTAAATTAACCTAGTTCTTTTAGACGGTAAAAGTAATTTCTATATGCATTAAAAATATGTCCTGCCAAAGTACACAGGGAAAAGCTCTTGGGTCCTTTACCCATTAAAGCTGTTTTCTATTTATTGGGTATTTCAAAATACATAAGGGCACCAGGGAAATGTTTAACTTCTCACAGGATACTTGAATAAACCAAGTTATATATATTTCACCATGAGCCACAGCACAAAATAGTACTCAATCCATTTTTAATAATTGGGTCCTTCTTAATCCACAAATTACCTGAAAGTGAGGTTAAGGCCTCAAAACTGATAAAAATATTCTTTATCAAGTATAGCGACAGCATCCTGCTATGTTACTGACCCAAAATTCATAAAAGCTTGTCTTTTCATGGTGGCAACAGCTGTGGTCTGGTCATTGCCAAAAGCTACATTCTTCAAGAAAATTAATGACGTATTCTTTAAAAATATTATTCAAGAAATGAAGTGCAAGATAGTTCACTTTCCTGAGGTGGCCACCACTGCTAAAATCTACATTTTTCCTTATTCAAGGACAACCACTGGCTTTATGACCAAAAAATGATCATAAAAAGGCAACTACAGGTTGCATTGCAAGTGGTTAAACTTCTGCAGAGTGAGGTGAGAATTATGCCAGCAATTCATTTTTCTTGTAGGAGAATATAAGAGATAACTGAGTACCAAAAACCAGGTGTTTAACAGAAATAGACAAAATATAGGCAGAAAAATGGGGTCAGTTTCTACTGCTGTCCTAAGGACCTGAGCACGTTTATACAAGGGGTCAATTGGGATCATTCCCCTTAAAGGGTTAATTAAGCCTTAACCCAAGGCGGGCACACGTAGAGTTGGAATTTGTATTGCAGAGTGGTGTGGTCTCATGGCAAGATGTTACAACAGGTGGCACAAGCAGGGACCTCACTTCACAGGGGGAAAACATTTTAAAAACTCTGCAATGTCCACTTTGTTAACTGCTTCAAGAAATGCATTATTTTGCATTTGGAAAACAGTCCTGATTTGTGCTTTCTTCCTGTTGCACATTATACATTAGTGGGAAATTAATAATAATTCATCATTTTAACCAAAAGCTGTTTAAGTGCATTTTAATGCACTAGAGAAGTTCTTTATGCTCTTTTATTTGAGAAGAACACCTAAAACCTCACCCCCTTTTATATTATTCCTTCATGGCTGGCACATGACACGTTCAACACATCAGGTGACATCAAAAACAGATCGTTAAAACTTTCTACAAAACTCAGAGTCCAGATGGTGAATCCAGCCAGACATACAACTTTTCCCAAAAAGTGGAACACCCTGTGGGTCAGGGACACCCAAGAAGGGTCTAAACTTGGGAATTTAAACTGTTTTGATCCAGGAGCTTGGTTTGGCTCTCAAGCTTTGAATCAGTTTCAGCCGCCTGGCATGTGGAAATGAGTGAGGTTTTGGCTTTTATGGCACCAAAAAATAAAAAAAAGAAAAAAATTAGATTAATAGAATGACAGTGAGAACATGGGTTTGATAATATGATAAAAAGAACAAGGGTTTCAAGCCCATTGGGATTTTAATTTAGATTTTTGTTTGTTTATTTCATTTGCACCCATACAGAGAAGGCAGTCCACCGAAGCCAGTTGAGCTGGAAACCTCAGGTAAATATTCCTTCACTTTATTGAAAGCCTTTGTTTGAGGCACTTTTCAAGGACAGGCAGTGCCCAGATTTGGTGTCACTACTGATGACACTTCACATTCCTGACTGGTTTTCCTTTGAAACAGACTTTTATGTGCTTCTGACACAGTCTTGAAAAGAAAATGTGCCTCAAGTATGTTGTGAAAGCACAAGGCTGAGAGGCACAGATGTTATTACTTGCTGCCATATGCTGTTAAAGCTTTAATAATATGCATTTATACTAAGTTAAAAATGGTACTTCAGCATTCTGAATGTCAGCAAAAGAACTGTTCATTCCTTGGTAAAACACACCAACAAATGGAGCAACTCTCTGAAAGTGAGGTTGGGTTTTTGACTCTGCACAAGTGGATCCTTGAGGACTTTTCTGTAAAGATCAAGCAGATCAGTAGGAGTCCCTCTAAACCATTTTATACTGACATTCTTGTTTTCTGAAGCAGCAGCTTTCCTTTATGTTCTCGTTTGGTTTACTTGACAGCCACCTCTCACACAATTTTCAGATATAAATGCGAGCCACAAGCTAACATGGAAACAGAAAACAAACCCTTGTGCACATCCAAAGCTTGTTAATATTTCTGAAACCTTTGCCACCCTAAAAATTGAGACATGACCATTACCTCACCTGCCCCTTGGACAAAATCTCCGCTACATGTTCCATTCACAAGCTTTGCTCAGAATGCTTGAGTGTTTTTCAGCATTCTGCCCAAAAGTTCCCATTTTGGAAAGGCTTTCAATAAAGTGAAGGAATATTTACCTGAGGTTTCCAGCTCAGCTGGCTTTGGGGGACTTCCTTCTCCTCCACATGGGTGCAAATGAAACAAACAAATAAAAATCTAAATTAAAATTCCAATAAGCTTGAAACCCTTGTTCTTTTTATCACATTATCAAACCCATGTTCTGACTGTCATTCTATTCATCTACTATTTTTTTTTTTTTTTGTGTGTGCCATAAAAGCCAAAACCTCACCCATTTCAACAACATCAGGTAGTTGAAATCTGGGACAGTTGTCCAAGAGTTGGTCAAGCTGAACTACTACTGTGTGGAACACCCTAATTATTCACAATTCACAGGGAACTGTGCCCCATTTCCACGGGGAATTTCAGCCCAAGCTTTATTCCCAGTGGTGGGAAGTGAAGGTGCACCAATCGACTCCATATCCCATCAGCATTTTGGTTTCTCACTGTATATTCTGTTAGGAAAAGCTCATATGAAGCCTTCTGAGAAGCCAGGAGCAGTTTATAGTTGGGATTTTGGGGTTTTTTTCATTTGCACAGGAGATGACAGATCCTATGAGGTTACAAAGTACCGGTCCTGGTTCTGAGTCAACTCTCCTTCAGGTAAAATTCCACTCTTAGCATATGAAAAGTAACAAAAATCAAATTCTGAACAAATATTTCTCCTCGAAATACAGTGGAAACACTCCACTCTGCTTTTTTGGTGTATTTTCTTGTTTTTTACAGGAACCTCCAAAACCTCCACACTGCTTTAGTAAAAGCCAAATAATTTAATTGCAAAATAACTCAGTCCCAATCAGCTGAAGCCAAACAACTCAGACAAGCATTTCCACACTCTCTGAACGAAAGTCAATGAGAACTGAAGACAAACTGCCTCTAACAAAGTGTTTGGTCAGAGGCCCTGATGAAGCAGCTGACGCTTTTCTGTGTAGATTTAGTTGAAAAAAGTCCTGCCAATTTTTGCCAGCAGCCACCAGATTTTGTTTCCTGCCTGTGAGAAGGGCTCCTGTACCTATATCCATGAGCATATGGATGTAGGGAAGAGGAGGCGACAGCTACAACCAGTAAATGTGAAATCTGCATCATCAACAGCAGAACAGGAAAAAGTTCTGTTAATTAAAACTTGAAAGGCTCTTTCTAAAATTCATTCCAAGCAAGTTTTGTCCCCATCATTCGCCTTTGGAAAGAACTCCGTTTTCCTCTCAGACTGTGACAGCCATTCCCTCCAGGCCTGTTTCACTCTCTACCTTCCTCATTTGTTTTTACTTCATTTCCAAAGTCAGTCACTCTCCATCCTGTCTGATAACTGTGGCTAAACGATGATAAGTTATGGCTAAAGCATGGAATGGCAGGGGAGAAAAACCCCTCTTCCCTCTGCTTTCCAGGGCAAAGGGGAGCTCCCCTCCCCTCCCAGCCCGGGGGAAGCGCTGCCCTTCCCTCCCTCATAGCCAGGCTGAGGGCTCCCTCTCCTGTTCCAGCAGATTTTTCACCACTGTGCTTTCAAACAGACAAAAGTCTGGGATATCTAATGGAATCGAGTACTCGGGAAAAAGTATACCTTTAAATTCCTTAACGTCTAGGGTATGGCAATTAATATTAACGTCTCAAATGGTAAAACATCTTTTATCACGTCACAGAGCTGTGGTATCAGCTCTGGCCTCACAGCCAGGCTATGCCCGGCATGTGGGGGTACAAGCAGAAAGACAACAACAAAAAAATCACCTTGGGACAATCATTAAAACTCCTTAAAACATAAAAGAAAAGAAAATAATACCATAAATTCGGTGGTTATTCTACATTTAAAGAGAGATTTGGCAATTACAGAACATGTAACATAAACAACTCACATTTCATTTTCTTTTAAGAAGAAATTCCCTGGGATTATTCCATCTATAAGAGAACCACAGGCACGGAGCTGAAATTATATCAAAAGAAAAAAATTAAAAACAAAAATCTCAGAGCAATAAAGCATATTATACTTAATCAAGATCGATCTATAAATATTCAGTGGCCACCCACTGCCTTCCAATTAGACTATTTGATTTCCAACCAACCAAACACAATTTATTTTATTAAAAAAGAGGAGTCAAATGAAAAGGGGCAGGAATTACAATTTTTGTTTAGATTTAAAAAAAATGAAAAAAATCAACACCATAGAGCCAATGAATAAAGGAAAAATAAACCACCCCAAACCTTTATGCATAAGAAGGTAATAGATTAAATTCATCGGTGGTAGGAGAAAAAAATAATTTCCAGTAAATATTTAGTCAGACAATTCTGGATTTGTGGTGGAAATGTAATACCAGATTGAGCTAATACATGTAGGGCTTAAAAGAGAAACTTTCACTGTCATCTAATAAATCAGCAAGGAAATAAAATAATGAAAACATGAAATATAAAAGAACCATGAACGACTACAGAAGAAATAATGTGAGCTGACGATCAATGAATTTAATGGAAGTCTTTCCAGCGCCATTAATAAAATTCAGAGCTGGTTTTTGTGCTGGGAGCTGATGGCAGTTTTAGGTGATACAATCATTTGCAGGCATTAAAGCACCATGATGACAGTGCCTTCTGCTTGTGCTGGGGGGGGAAGGAGGTGCTAAGATTGCCATTAGGGAGAGATGAAATGTTCCACCGTCCACATGGGAACGGGGAGCCAATAAAGCATCCCAGGCAATGCCCTTGAGATAACCACCTGTCACATCACCAGAATGTGCTCCTGAGTTATTTTCTGATCTAGTTCCATCCCTAAATCCCTGTTTTCACTGTAACACATTACTTTTTAGTGGTTGGTACTCCATACAGCACATGGATTAATTTCCCCTCCGCCGACGGAATTTTTAATGAAGATAAATTATAATCATGACATTTACATCTCAATGATTTTCACAATTGAAACATTCTCCTAATCCTGGTGCACATGCTGTAAGTGGGTTACGCAGCCAGATACTAAAGCAATCATTTTATCATTGTCAGAGTGAATATAATGCCTACAGCAATCAATTGGACTTTTATGGGAACAGTTAGCTCAGCTGGTTTTGCATTGAAAAAAATGCACTGAAGTGCCCATTATCCATCTCCACTGTCAAAGGACAAGCCAGGATCTTGGCTTGCATTCCCAGGAGTGTGAAACTCTCTTTTACAACCAAAATCCATGAAGATGAGAAAGGGCCAAAGTGGTCAGAAATAGCCAACAGCAAAAACTCAAGAGCCCTGGGAAGAATAAACCAGAACTTCCTGGTTCTGGGTACAAATTTGGGTCAAACAGAGGTTCCAGCTGTGGTTTCTGTAGCCATGGAGGGCAGGAGGTTTTCCTGGCCAAGAAGACTAGACGTGAAGACAATAAAGATACTAAAAATAAAGGTAGAGGAGTAAAAAATGAGAGCCCTGGTTGGAGTGAAGTCTTAGAGGAAATCCCTGTGCTGGTGTGGGTGAAAAATGAGGACAAACTGGGCAGTTTTCTCTGGTGGTGCTACAAAGAGTTGGAAGTCAGAGCTGTCCAACAGCTGGCAGAAGAGCCAGGACATTTTCTGCAGCTAGTCACACTTACTTCCAGCTCTTCCAGGACCCAGGTGGGCTCTTGTCTGCTTCAGGTCCTCACTCGGCCCTTTGCTGTCCCAAGCAGCCTCACTAATTTAGCTTTTCACAACAATTGTGACTCAATTCTTGTTCATTTCAGCAGGCTGTGCACCAGCTGTCTGATGCACCAGTCCCTACACAGAAATATCCAGAAGAGAGGAATGAGTCTGCACTTCCTGATCTCATCCATGTGCCAAAGAGTGCCAAAAAATAATGTCCTTTTCCTATTATTGAATCTTAGGGACACTGCATCACTTATGGAAATTCCTGGATAAGACATCGTGGGAGAGCCACTAAGCCAGGCAAGGAACTTCCCGTGGTGAAGGTGAGGAACTCCTGTGCAGTAATTCCTAAGTTTTGAAAACCTCAGGCTTGTAGGAAAGACAGAAAACTTCCAGTGATGAAGTCCCTAGAAAAAATTTCTGCTTTTTTGTAGTGCACTGAGTCCTCTGAACAACTTAGCAAGAGATATTATAGCAATAAATCTTTTTATATTTTTGAAGAATAATGTACCGTAAAGGTTAAGACTGGAATATGCTACTTAAAATAAAAGAATAAATACTTCTGCCAGCTGTTTAAACATTCAGTGGCCAGATCCACAGCAGAAAATCTGTTAATGTTTCTGTTCACACCATCGAGACTTCCCCAGAGCCTGCAAGTCGTGCAAACATAAAATCTTAAGTCCCCAACTTCCATGCTTCAAATTTGCAATGTTTTTCCAGAATTTAGTGGTAGAGACTAGTTTTCTGAATTTATTCTGAAAGGGTCCCAGCAGTAATGGATGTATTTCAGGTACGTCACAGTGTACTCAAAGAACACAAGGAATTAAATACTGCAGAGGGTTAGGAAACAAAAAGCTTCCATAACACAGCGGGGGAGATCAGATCCCATCACAGTCAGACAGACTATGTGCATGGAATCACATCATTCCAACAAGAAGGAATTATAATTACAATCTTAATTCATTAGCAAGCATAGTGCTCAAGGGGAGTCAGGTACACGCAGGCACAGTACCTGGGTACACAGACACTGCTCAGAAGAGAATTGGAAATTTTTTAATTAATGCCACGCAGGGATCCGTCTACTGACAATTATTTCAATAAAAATTGATGTCCTTGTTGTTGAGTATAGATTATTTAACTTAATAACATGTTCACCCGGGCACCTATCATGCATAAAAACTACAGTCCAGCAAGAAAAATTCCACAGTTAAATTAATTCCACAGAGGAAAACTGGGGGAAAAAAAGACCTTGTTATTGCTGAAATTAAATAAGACATAAAAAATCCTTAAAGTCCAGTGGCTGTGTAAAGGCATCTCAGTTGCCCACTCAGTCTGGTATTTAAAAGCTGGAGAACACTCACCTGTGTCCACACTGGGTTTTAAGACGCAGTTCTGTAGCTAGGAGGGATCTGGCAGATTCCCAGATTTACCTGCTGCCTGAGCAGGCTCTCCTGATGTCAGGCTGTGCCTCCAGGCAGGATGCAGCAGCAGTGGCATTCCTGGCACCTCGCTGCTCTCCACGCCACACTTCCAGAGCTGACGGATAAAGGGATGGAAAAGGAGAAGTAAAACTGAGGGAATTTCAGAAAGCAATGGCAGATACTCAAACAAAAATCCCTGGTCAGCTGGTTAAGAAGAAGAAAGACACTTTTCAGAAGCCTAAACCTACAGCTGAGGATGCTGGCCTAGGGAGAGGCAGAAGGATATTTATCTGACCAAGATCCATTGGAAAAATCCAAAAATCCGAATTGGCAGCGAATTCAGCCAAATCAAAACACCATTCCCTTGAAATCTCTTCTCCAGTAGTGTGGATGTTCCAGCAAACGCATCTCAGCCCTCTGTGAGCCATTTCATTCCTTTATTGCAAAGGCTACATGTATTTTCCCTACCCTACCTTGAAATGTCTCGTTCCTGTCTTTGATTTCAGCTGGTTCAACTTGACACCCTTTTTTCCCCCCCAAAAGCAGTTTACTCACTGCTGAGCTAAAAAACCCACTGTGACACGAGCAGCACTCTTTGTACTAAAAACCAGAGACGTGGAGAATGGCATTATGCATGGCAAGAGCTTGAGATGCTGGGAATAATATTCAAAGAACGGGAACGTGAGAAGTTCGAAGCTGCCAATGGAAACAAAGGGAGCAGCAAGAAAGGAGACTGTAGAAAATGTCTTGTCAGTGCCTCCTGGCCTGGAATTGAATCCCTAGGTGAGCCTCTGGCAGCCTCTGGAATGCTGATGAGATGCTTAACATTACCCAGTACTTGGGCTGACTTTGTGGCTGGAGAAAATAGAGAGCAGAATGGGAATGCAAAACTGCTGGCAGAGCTGGGGGAAACAGCGAGCAGAGCACTGGGAGGCGGGGGGAGGACCCTGCCTGAATCCTGGAAAAACAGCCTGGAGGAACAACAGGAACCTTGGTGGCACACAGCATCTTACAACCACGGAGCTCATGGCACTCTGCAGGACACAACAGATCCACGACGTCCTTTGGGATCAAAGAACTCCGCAAGGGGTGGCCCATGAGCACCCCACTGTTCTCTCCCTGATTTTCTTTGCATTCAGGACATATTTTTACTCAGCTGAGAAGATCTGAATTGCAGCAAGGAGTATTTAGTGTTTACACACAGTTTTACACCAACACCAAGAAATATTTTGCCTCTAATATCCTATTTTGGTGTATTTTGGTAACTAATATTTTTAGATCAATGTCCCAGATATTACATGTCGAGTATTTTCAGATCATAACCAGCCATCAGAAATCAATAATGTTTTAGTAGCTAGAAAATGAAGAATATAATTTACCATCAGAAAAAACCTTGGGAAATAAATCTGCAAGGACAATTTAAAGCTATTTTTAGGATGTTGACTTGTTCTGGATCTTCTGAAACCTGAAATGACAAAGCTCTGCTTTTAACGACATGACATAGAAAATACTCCCATCGTGTATTTTTTAAATCTCATAGAAAGAGACAACTTGTAACAATTCCACAGCGATGAAGTTGTCAGCAGTGTGATCAGGTAACCCGCCGAGGTTTCAAAACACTTTAGATAGAAAAAGAACACTGGCTTTGAAAAATACCAATCCTACTTTTGAAAATAAATTTTTGAGCGTATCTTAGAACCCCACCTCATTGTACAATCACAAATTCAGATATTCTAAAATAAATCAAGTTTACAGCTATTAAGTTGAACAGCAGTAAGATATCCATGAAGGTACTGTTGTCATTTCTAAATCATATCATATATAGCAGGGACAAATATTACTTTCCCCAGCCTCTCATCAAGCAATGTGTATTTTCTTTCCAGAGACAACTTCAATATTCTGTCAAAAGGTGGAAGAATTTTGGGGTTTTTTTGGCAAAAACCTGAGATGCCCTTCTCAGAAATGTATTGACTTTGAACAGCCTACCAAACTTTGAGAGAAGACGTCAACACAAACATCCCACGGACCAGGAGCCAACACTAAATCCTCAGTTCTCTGCTCACCAAAGTCCAGCTTAACTCAGACAACATCAGGCAGCAAGTTTTAGAACCGATGCGAGGCTTCCCTTCCTGCTGGGCTTCCAAAGTAAAATGCCAGCCTGTTGAAAACAAAGTGTTCTGTGGAGCTCTGTCAGCTCTGATCAGTTTTGGAAGGCAGTGAGAGGAAGGCACCCAGGTGCCTCTGTGCCCTGGTATTTGGATGAACTCCTCAGGAGCAGCTCATCTGTGAACAAACGGGATCCTGTGCCGGCGCCAAGGTCAGCCATGTGCTGAGTAAGTACCACTGGCAAGTCAACATGCCTCAGGGCACCTTGAGCTCACACACCCGATTTTTCCACTATGTCAAAAATGATATGAGAAGAGATTACATCATGTAACCTGCCAGCTCCTTGCCTTTTGTTAAATCCCTGTCCTCCCCCCAGCCCGGCTTGTGCAATCCCCTCACGCACCTGGCACATTTCCCAGACCTCGCACCGAGTTTCATTAGAGAGGGAGAATGCTGATTTGGGGCGATCTGCTCTGTGTCTCCATAAAATATGTCCCTACCTCCTGATTCAAGTTGTAGAGGAAATCTGTGACCAGCAGAGCATGAATAAGACGAGAAGCTCTTACATATCTAATGTCTTCCTCCGGGTTAGAAAAGGCAAGAGGCAGAAAACATCTCCCTGGATGTGATGTCTGTGGCAATGCCAGACTGGACCCATGCTGACAACCAGCTTGCAACACAGAAGGCAACCTCTTAATAAACACTAAACCCTTCTAACCTGAAA
The DNA here is from genome assembly GCA_013397865.1 of Struthidea cinerea. NCBI lineage: Eukaryota > Metazoa > Chordata > Aves > Passeriformes > Corcoracidae > Struthidea > Struthidea cinerea. The sequence continues at coordinate 1,354,056 of VZTI01004179.1, forward strand.
GATTGCAACCACTCTAATTACCAGAAATTAAATTGTTCAAGGAAGGCTCGGAAAAATATAAGTCGCTGTGGGACCAGAGAACAATGATATTTTTGCCTTTCTTTCTCCTTTTGACAGGATCTAATCCGCTGGGTGGTATTACAGCACTCGAGGTTAGAGACAGAAATACAGATACTTGCTAAAAATGGACCTCATTGAAAAACATTTGCAAGATATTGTCATAAATAAAAATTAGGGTCTTTTATTCTATGTCCTCTTGCAAGTGCCTGTGGCATGTTCATTACTCAGAGACTTTGTTTTATAAAACATTTTTTGTAAGGGATATTTTAGTTCTTGTATTTACACGCAAATTGGTTTAATCACAAATTCATAGATATTTTATTTGTGAGTACACCTGTAAATTATGATCTGTAAACCTTTTAACTTCCTTTTTCCCCCTCTTGTGCTCAAAAGAAATATTAGTTTGACAACATTGGAGGCAGCAAAGACAGTTGCATTAACAATTATGTGCTAATAACTTTAATACATGAACCAGCCCATGTAGGACTGTCACTGCCACTACAGAATATAAAAGAAACCATGTAATTGTACCAAATCCAAAGGCAGTCCTGCTGCCCACAACAGTGGGAATTTCTTGTGCTGGAGAAAGTGAATAGATGCTAGATAGATAATGCCAGTTCCCAACAAGCAAACCCTTGGAACAAAATAAATAACAATAAAATCGATCATATCGTGTCATATGCCTTTTGTTTCTGTGGGAATAAAGTTTTATTTCCCTCAGTAATTTTGTTTGCTGAAGGAATGGATTAGAGAATCACACTAGAGACATCTTGTAATTCACAGCCTCAGCTCTTATGCGCTGAAAGTCCTTTCCCAGAGACTTTTCTCCCTTAACCAGGCAAAAAGCGCATCCTTTCCTATCCCCACATCACCGTATTTCATATTCTTGCTGCTGTATTTCTGTAACTCCTCTGGTGACAGAGAAGGTTATTCAGGTCTGCAAGGGTCTCTGTTGAGCTGTGGCAAACATATTTAGTTAAGTCTTTCTTTGATGATATCGTTTGGAAAACAGTCCAAACTGTTTGTCTGAACCTCGTTCGTGCCCTCCAGCGCACAAGACTTGGAGACAGCTGCCAAGCCAGCAAGATGTCAAAGCTGCCGACACCCCTGAGTTCGTTCAAAATGAGGTGCAGCTATCAGGGGGCAGAACGAAACAGAGGGAAAACACTGTCTAATACCTAATTAGGAGCTGAAGACCTGATTCTGAAACCTTCTTTCCTCTCTGTGGCAAATATTTCATAGGTTAAAAATTTAGCAACTTATAAACGTCTTCAAATTTGTCAGAGCCTCTTTATCCTTCATTAAAGCTGCATCAAAATCACAAGATGTTTGCCCAAATAATGAGAATTTTGTTGCAATGCTTGGAGCTGGCTTTAAAATGTTGATCTCCCTTCCAAAAGGGAAGTGTGGCTGTGCAGATCCACACATCCATAGCCCACAGCAGAATGTGATTTACAGTCTTGGAGACACATAACTTACATACTGCACAACATCACAGTCCTGTCACGGGATCCAGAGTGGTTTGGGTTGGAAGGGACCTTAAAGCTCATCCCATTCCACCCCTGACACGGGTAGGGACACCTTCCACTATCCCAGGTTGCTCCAAGCCCCATCCAGCCTGGTCTTGGACACTTATGGGGATTATTATCCTAAAAATATCACCTCTAGACTGAATGTTGCACAGTTAATTGTGAATTTTATGTAGATCGGCACCAGAGATGTTCATACAAATTGTTCTAAGAAAAACACCAACTCACCCCTAAAGTATTTGTGTTTAAAACTCTTACAAAGCTAAAATTGAAAGGGTTTCTAATTTGTGTCTATTTCTGACTGTGGATTGTACATTCTGTTTGTGAGGACCAAAGGCTCCTGGCTGGGTCATCAGCTGGTTTAGTAACTCCATCTATGCCCATTGTTTAACTTTCCCTTGCTGAAAAACTGGGATCCATTCAATATTCCAACATAGGCACCCTCAGATACTAAACCCCCTTTTTGTGACTGTTTCAATGGGGTTTTTTTAATTAAGTTCTCTCTTTTTGTTACAATGGGCAGTGAAACCAGGAAAAATGTGTGACACATCATTTGGCCTTTCACATCACTTAATAAAAGAACGTGTTTGATATGAAGATAGAATCTACCCACATAATATCCCTTTGTACAGCTTAAGAGTGACACATTTCAGAGGCTATACATCACGAGAAAAAAAACACATTTCATTGTTTACCTTGTGCTGATATGATCTACAATCGATGAGATGATGTGAAGGGAAGGCAGGGTCAGAAGAACTGCGTGACTTAAGCTGAGAAGAAAATAAAACCTTCAGGAAAAGTAAATAAATAAATCATTACTAAAACAAAGTATGAAAAATCTGCACAGAAAGAAATACAATTAAAAAACTCAGTGGTTATCACTGTACTTAAATAATGCAAGAAATTCTCAGGAGAAATGAAATGAAACAAAACAGTGGTTTGAAAGGATTTTGAGAAGTTAATTTAAAATAATTTTGGTTGGGATTGTTTAAAATGTTTTCTACAAGATCCTACTGTCATATTTAGGTATCAGGAGATATTATTTGATTTTTTTTGGACATAAGTACATTAGACAACAATATAATTATGGAAAATTATAAATGCTCAGATATAGACTGGGTTTCTAAGAAAAGATCAGAGCTGCTCACCTACTGGCTTTTCCTTTTTTCTTTCCTCTAAAAGAGCTAGTTTCTCGGAAGGGAAAATGAGATCAATCTAATCTATCTGGACTTCAGTAAAACACCTGATTAATTGCCACACTGGAAATAACTTGTTAAAGCAGTGTAGATGAGGATCAGCACAAAAAATGAGGGTGACCTGAGCCCATCTGAAAGAGACAGAGCAGTGGACTGATGAGTTTAGGCTGAATTTCCCCGTGGCAGCATGGATTTATTCCTCTGGCATTTTGATGCCTTGCCTAGGGAATCACTGCCCATCCACAGGATCCTTCCAGGTAAATACAGGGATGTGCAGAGGTGTTTAACCATGGAGTACTCTCAAAGAATAAGAGCACATAAACTGTGATCAGCGTCATATTCATCTTCCTGCTAGAACCACACTTGAGTGAAAAGGTAGGCATTGGCCTTTTTATGACATTGTGGCACGTCACTCTGTGAATAACGACTGCAAATAAATATTGCACCCAGGGAATTTTAATCTCCCTTCCATCTGAAGTTCCTAACGATATCCATGCTAACAGATTTATACTCCCCACCCAGCCAGGCTCAGCAAATGACAAACCCTGGCGTTCAATTGCATTAAATGATAATTAGTCAGTCTACTTCTAATCCGATGGTTAATGGATCATGCCAACGGCTTTCTTATGAAGAAGATTGAACTGGAATTTCATCTACAGCATTAACATAATGCATTACTATAATGGGTCCCAATCCCACACCTGAAGCTTCAAGGAAGTTTGGATATGGAAACCAACCTAAATCCGCGATTTCTGCCTCAAGTGTCTCACTGTACAGTAGGCCAAAGCAGAATCTGTACATTTTTTTTCCCCCTGGACTTGGGATAAATTGAGATTTTACATAAATAGCAAATTAAATAATCTGAATCCAGCATGACAAGGCAGCACTTCCAAGATTTAACCAGAAATAATGGGTGAGGAGAGAACCCCGAGAAAGAAATCCAAGGAGCGACTCTGTTACCTACACATGAATTACCAGCTCTGTAAATGGGATGGAGCTTCCTGCTTAGCTCTGTCCTGCCATTCCAGAGGAGCAGCAGACTCCTGTAGGTCTTCAGCCAAACTTCCAAGCCCCAGACAGATGTGCCAGACAAACTATGGGATCTAAACCGACATTTCAGCTTTTGTTTCTTCATTCACAAGCACAGGTTCTCCTGAGATGAGAGTCTTTGTGACATTCTGAAAGCTTTGGGGGTGCCAGCAGCCCAATTTCCACACTGGATAAGGCATCACACAGGGAGCTGAGGCTGGTAAACAAAGCCAGCTTCGGAGAGAGACAGCAAACCCACCGGCATGGGATTGTAAATTGCCTTCCCTTCCCAACAGTCCCATATTCCCTTCACACGTGTCAGCCAAGAACCTGCCTGATGTACAGCAGCGATGTGTGCAGCATCCACAAAAGAGCATTAGCCATCGGAATATCCTGCTGGAATTTTTTCAGGGAGAGCTAACCCTCAGGGAGGTTTTGCTAACAATATCCATGTGCAGCATGGCTGCGATCAATCACTGCTGGTGATAACGACCAAACTGAGCACAACCCACAGCCACTAACATCATTAATGGATGGGTCTCCAAGGAAAGATAATTTCATGCTGCCCTTCAGCTTTCTGGGAGATGGTTATTGGAAGAGACAGTCACACATTTGACACCCCCTCTCCAGTCCTCAGTTGCTTGTCTCTCTTGAGCTGCACCTTTGTACATGGAATATCCACCAGGAATATTGCTGCGCTCCTACCATGTGGCTGGCATTGTGCTGACCAGCCTTCCTCCCACCAGACGTGGGTATTTCCAAACGGACCAAAATGTTCCCCTTGATTAAAAACCAATCAATATCAACGCTTCCCTGGAAGTGTTCATGAGGTTGGATGAGACTTGGAGCAACCTGGCCTAGTGGAAGGTGTCCTTGACTCAGCCATCCAGGTTTCCTGTCCCACACACCTTCAAAAGCTGCTAAAAAACTCAATTTTACTTGAATGTTTACTAGTAGATATTTTCATAGTCAAAAAGAATGCATTTTAAAAAAATTTAAAATTTGTGATCAATAAATTCTGGCATTATAACACAAGACATTTTTCTTCCAAATAGTATTCTACAGTGCCTTAAAGATTAGAATACTATAATCACCAAATTAAATGGCTTATAATGGAAGCAATGAAATATAATATTAAGAGGCTCAGACACGTGAGAAAAACTGCTTCCCAACTAGATTTTAAAAGATACAGCAAGTCACTGAGGCAGAGATTCAGAGAGGCTGTTCCAGATGGCAGGACCTCCAAAGGAACAGGGGTTTGCACCAAAGGCACTTTTGTGGGACAAGAAATGGTTGTCAAAGTAGTCCAGAGAGGAGACAAGTCATGAGGATGACAAAATAGGATAGAAATGACAATAATTGGCCATAACGAGATTGACTGGGGAAGATTACAGGTACAAAAGGATTTAAGGGTAAGGAGAAAGAATTATAGTTAAAAATAAAGGTGTGAAATGCACAGGTAAGATCATTGAAAAAGTTGTACAGGCAAGAGAAAGAGGATTGGGAGACAATAGGGAAGAGAGGAAAAAGAGAATGATCCCTTTGTTTTACTGTTTGAGCCAACTTGCAAGAGAGCTGTTAACAGAATTGAAGATTCTCTCTACAGAAATGCAGTGTTCCTCAAGTCTTGAAGTTTCTTGAAGATTAAGGAGATGAAAGAGTTGCCAAAGTGATCTGCAGCTTCCCCACCACTGGGAGATGTGCAGTCCTAGACCTGCAAACATGGAAGGACCAATGACACCAAACCAGCAAAAATTCTGACAAGGTGAAGAAATTTTGTCTTTTCTGCCTTTTGTTCCAAGTGCAACATTCCATGTCTTCCTCTGGGCTCTGTGGGAATTGTGCCTGAAATGTGCCAGGGTGGCTACTCCGAGAGAATAAATATATAAATAAAGAGAGGGCTTGGAAGTGCTCCCTGTGTGAGGTGTCTGAGTCGTGACAACAACCCCTGATGAGGATCCACACAAACAATCAGCTGCATAAGGATTTTTGCTGTGCTTGAGCATTGCTCTGGAGATCCAGAGATGATCATTCAGCAAGTTCCTCTGCAATCCCTGCGCTCGCGAGCACAAACAGATCTTTCATCAAAGGTCTCGTTCTGTCACTGCAGAAACCTTTGACCGAGCATTGTCATCCAGGTGAATCCTGGCAGTGACATCCCCGGTATCCATCACCATCCCATGGGAGTAATCCCCTAAATTTATCTACAATTTATCCAGCAGTTTTCTGAATGTTTCTTTTGAGCACGATATCATTATTTAGGAGAAATTGATGCTTTTAAAGAACATTGAAGAGAAATCCATGCTGACATTAGTATCTAAAACATTTATACAGCAGGTATAGATTCTGTGGCAATGCTCCTCCATTGCACAGTCACTCTTTGTAAACTCAAAATACATGCTAAGAAATAAACAATATGAATACTGAAAACTGAATTACAGAAAGGATGGGATGGATTTGCTCAGCTGGAGCTTTTAACTAACAGCAAAGGAGCAGGAGTTCCTGCCACAAACCTTGTAAACAGAATTTTTTAAAGTGTTTGAGGGGTAATGAGGAGCATTTACTGAGATCCCACCTGAACCTGGGTAAAAAATGGGAGGAAATCTACCCTCTTCTTTTAAGCAGATGATGATGATGATGATTATGTTTATTATTGTTATTATTATTATTATTATTGTTGCTGTTGTTGATATTATTATTTATGTTATTATTGATATTGGGTTTTTTGTGGGGTTTTTTTTGTTTGGTTTCATTTTTTCAGTCTTCTAAATTTGGGAGTCAAAAGCTGTGCATTCCTTACCATGCACTGTCTTTCCTCAGTAGGAATCTTTACAGATCAACCAACTGCCACAGTTTGGGCTTAGAGAAAAAGGGAATTGATGTTCTATCAAGTGAAGTGTAGCCTTGATCTGGTAAAAAGTTACAAATAGGAGTAAAGAACCTCGTACAAGTAGAGCTATTGATTTCATTTGCTTTGTACTGAATTGATTTCAAGGCATTTTATTCACAGAGAGTCCGTCTTTCAAAACATTGGATAAAATCATCATCATTGTTAAACTGAAAAATATTTCAGCATCAAAAAATGGCAGACCTTCAGAAATTAAATGTAAATAGAGAAGGTAAATCTGCTATAATGTCGTAGTTGATGAACTTATCATTCGTTAGGATTACATTTGTTATCTCTGGGTGCATTATGGACTGAGATGTCAGCAAGGAAAATAGCTGAAAATATTTTTTCAATGTTCCATTTGAAAACTTTATTATTATTAAATGATAAGCAAATAGATTTACAGATTCAGGGGTTTATAGGGAACATTATCAAATTAAATGCTAATTACTTTTATCAGCAAACTACCAAAAGTGTGATTTTGTTATTTGGAGGTTGAAATAGTCAAAGTATCTACTTTTTGGAACAAAATCTCCTCGCTTTAGAAATGCAGCCTCCCTGCAGCTGAGCTAACCCTACCCACAAACTATCTCCAGCAGACTTCACCAGAAATAATTTCACAAACTCCCCACACTCCACAGCTCTGTAGTTCCTGGTGGGCTGAGGAGTGTTGGGGAAAAAAAAACCAAAAAAACAACAAAAACCAGGAACAGCCAAATTTCCCAGCAGCCTCTTCATGTACATCTTAGCAAGAAATTCTGAATGCACAGCTGGGGAAACAAGGAATACTCTTGTTTAAGAGAGCCCCAGACAGCCTAAAAAGAGAGATTAATGACATAGCTCAGTTAGAGCAGCACAAGTCTAAACTGCCTTAACTCTTCCATCTAAAAGTCACATTGTAAGTAAATAAAACCTAAGGAAACCTCACATCACCTCCTGCACAGCTGGTGTTGCACTCCACAGCCCTGCACTGGCTTTACCAGCACTTCACTGATGGTTTTACAGAACAAAAGAGAAACAAAACCCGATAAACAGCACCTTCCAGTGCCTAAAGGGGCTCCAAGGGAGCTGGAGAGGGAATTTTTACAAGGGCATGGAGTGGCAGGACACAGGGAAGGGCTTCACACTGCCAGAGGGCAGGGATGGATGGGATATCAGGAAAAAATTCTTCCCTGTGAGGGCGGGGAGGCCCTGGAATAGAATTCCCAGAGAAGCTGCGGCTGCCCCTGGATCCCTGGCAGTGTCCAAGGCCAGGTTGGACGGGGCTTGGAGCTGCTGGGACAGTGGAAGGTGTCCCTGCCCATGGCAGGGGTGGCACTGGGTCATCTTTAAGGTCCCTTCCAACCCAACCCATTCTGTGAATCTGTGATTATTTTTATTTCCTACAAGTAAGGGAAAAAGAGAGAAAATATACTGTGAAATACACTGCTAAACAATGTAGAGATTAAGAAAAAGATTCCTCTGTATTTAACTGGAATGAGTTTACTGTAAATCAAAAGCTTAAAAGTTTTAAAGTTGTAATTGGATCAGCAGGGCTCTGACAGCTCTCTGGTTTTATGGCAGTGTGGATCTAAAAGAATGGCTTTTTCTGAAAAGGAGGCTCACGAGAGACAAGTAGTAAAAAAGATCCGGCCTGGGATGTATTTTCAAAGGAATTTCAAATAGACTATCAATCTCTTAATGCTCTTTGTGTATTATAAGCAAACAGAGCTTCAGTTTAAACTTCAGAATGCAACGTACCCTACTTTGCCAACTTCTCCTCAGCGCTCCTAAGACCCCATTATTTGACAGATGACAAGGACTTACCTGACTGTCTGCAGGGTTTGATTTACACTCTTGACAAGCACAGTCCATTAAACTGGGGGAACGCCAGCCAAAGGGAGTGACGGAGGTTTCCAGAGCCGCAGAGGAGTGAGGCAAAAATAAATAGTGAGGTTTTCACCTCTGCAGCCCAGGCACCCAGCTCGCTGTTATCGAGACTGTTATCTGTCAAAGGTAATTATTATAGCCCAAAATAAAGTTAGAGGCACGTGGCAACCTCAGTCAGTAATTAAGATGCCATGGAAAGCAGCACGCTGAAATTCATAGCAAATGCTTATAACCCTGTCCCTAAAGTCCATTTATCGAAGTTCCACTGACTTTCACTGGGACTTAGACACCTAAGCCAGCAAGATGCTTTAGAGGAACAAATCCAGAGGAGCTGCAGATGAAACTCTGGGCATCTTCAATGCAGAAAGTGCTGCCTTTCCATTCCTGAAATACAAAATGCCATAAAATGTCTGCCCTGGATAACAGCACGAGCCCAAAGCTCTGCTGAGAGATGCTAAATAAAGGGTCAGGTCTTGAGGCATTACCTCACTGCAGCTTTGTGAAGCCTCCTCTTCAAGGGCTGGGGACCTTTGTAGCCTTTATTATCAATAACAATGGCCATGAGAGGTTGGGTTTTTCTCTACCTGTGAATTCCAGGTAAATCCCGCCCATCAGCATTCCAGGCACGCAGAGGGCTCAGGGAAGGGAAGGCCACCTGTCAAGCAGAAAGAGAACAAGTGCTATTAGGGAGGATTTTACAAAGTGACAATAGCTGGAGCAGCAACAGGGACAGTGTATATGCTTAAAATACAGGCAGGAGAGCAGCCTTGGCAACAAAAAATAAAATAAAACCCCTTACAGAGGAAATTACATTAGGGAGATCAAGGACCAAGCTGTATTTTCAATTTGTACAAAACCTATAGGGCAAATGCATTAAGGATTTGACAGTCCAATAGAGCACTGACCTTAGCTTGATCTCATCATTTAGTATTATTTTATTACTAGTTCATAATTAAACTTTTAGCAAAAGCCATTCTGTAGCACCAGTGCAGGCCAAGGGAAATGTTTGGGTATCATCTTTGCACCCACATTGCTGGATATAGGCTAAAACCTGTAAATATTGAGCTGCCAGAAAATGTGACAAGTCTTACAAGGGGAAAACATCATGGTTTGAAACATTTGAGACATTTGAAACATTCTTGTTATTAAACAAGAAATAAAAGGGGGAGATGGGACACATGTGAAATCTAAATCCAGACTATACAATCAGAAAAAAAAAAAAAAAAAAAAAAAAAAAAAAAGAAGGAAAGAATCTAGTGAGGTATGAAAGCATCCATTAAATTACGTCCTTGCTCTGACCCTCAGAGCTTCCAAATTTTTGGCCCATACTGGGGATAAATGGCTGCCTAAGAGTCCCAGTGTGGTATTGACATCAGCACTGTCCCACAAAATCATTAAACCCAACTCAAGTTTCCCAGTTAATGGACGTGTTTTTAACATGCTGCAGTATTTCTCCAATAATAATGTTCTCCAGTCAAAGCTCCCCCAAGAACGTCCCAGAGTTCCACACATGAATTACCAAATCTAGGGAAGATTACCCTCAGATCTGGAGTCAATTACAAAACCTTCCTTTAAAAAAAGCCACTTATCTTAAATGGAAGCCTTTCCAACAGGAGCAGTCGTTTATATTCACGGCATGATCCTGCAGCGAGACAACAATAATTCCGAAGTTTACATTACAGATTCAGAACCAGAGATCAAATGCCTGCAGCATCCCTTCCACTGGTTACAGGTTATCATCCCAGGTGCATTTGTGGAGAAAAACAGCGTCAACAAAACCTCCAGAAAAGAAGCCAGGTGTATGTTGCCACGTATGCATAATTGTGATAATTCTCATTCCTTCCAGGTCATTAAAAATATCATTTTTAGATCTTTTTGTTGCTGTTGTTGTTGTTGATTAATTCTTGAATTACATTTTCTCTGTAGACTCTGGGCTTACTTAAAACCTTTTTCTTTTCCTTCAGCCAGCACACAAGAGAAATTGATTGATAGATAAATATTGTAGTCCCATTTTTGAAGAAATACACATATTTTTGGCAAAATCCTAACAGGCAAATACAGGAAAAGGATCAAGGTGACACAGGCTGGTTGGTGCACAAACAAGGATTATTATATTCATTTATTTTTATTGGATCCCACAGACCGCACCTATTGTTCTAATCCATCATGAAATGGAAAAAATACTCAAATAAAGGAAATACCAACCTCTGTTAAATGGGTGCAGCCATTTTTGCTAAGACTGGGTTTTTTCCTATCTTTATTCTAAGCTGCTTCAATTTTCCTTTCAATAACTACATTGCTTTTTTTCAGTCTCAAATATCAATGACTGCAACTGTTGGTAAAGTTCATTTTATAATAATTGCTGATTCTTGAGTACAAAAAGATTAAAATCACATGAAACATAACCCCTGCAATAAGAATTTGAATAAAGGGGAATACTTCACAATAAACTCTACTGAACCCTTCAGCTCGTGGACTTTTTTATTTAAGTACCACCACTTCTTTGTACAATAGGTCAAATCACTGGGGATGAAGCCTTTGTGCTTTTTTAATTAATTTCCTCATTTATCTTGATGATCTCCTAGATTTACTGAAGCAATCTACAAGAGTGTTATTTTAATAAAATTGCTGTCACCATTTCTCTGCCTGGAGTTCCTAACTGAGAATATTGAACAATCTACTAAGGATTTACAAGTTTAAAACAAATTGGCCACTGATTGCAACCGTGCCAGAATGCTGACACTCACCAACCAGATGCATTTCCTAATCCAACATTTATCATGTTTGTGATTGCTATGGAATATTTTACCATATTTATCCTAGAAAACATGTTGCAGGAGTTTGTATTTTATATATATTAAGCAATTTTTTTATACATAATTTGCTTATAGACATAGGCTGTAGGAGTGACATTAAATGTATCACTTTCTTTACTAATTACATAGCATTTTATAATCCCCTCACATTATTAACTTATTTAATTAAGTTGTTTTTGATGATTTCTTTATTTCCCTGCAATGAAAGCTGTAGATCTTCCAGACTGACACAAATTTCTTCCCTTAGGGAAGAGTTGCCCCATTTTACCCCTGCTGAAGCTCTGGCCAGTGGATCCCAGCAGTGCCGCGCTCCAGCTGCAGTTCCAGTCCAGAAGAACTTCTCATCCTGCAAAAATATGGATCTTCACAAGTGATGAAGCTCTTTTAAAAAAAAGTCTTGCACTTAATAATACCAAAAACTGGATTAATAAAATTACTACATCTGCACTTTACCAGACTCAGCAAGACAATCATGTCCATCAGTGCTGCAAACCCCGGTGCAGTGTGGGCATTCCCTAGAGAGAGAACTTTAATATGATTTTAATGAGACTGTGGGACTAGAGTTGGAATACGTTTTTGCTTCTCATTTAGACACGTTGCCTTTTAACACTTCATCACTATTCATTAAGCTTAAGCTGCATCTTTAACCTCCCTTCAAACCCAGACTTTAAGGTGAGGTGGTTTCTTGAGAGCCCTCAGGCAAGAACTGCAAGTCCCTCAAACGGCAGTCATCTTCCCGGCGAACAAACCTGCCCAAAAAGGGGAGAATATCAAGGAAACCTTGACATGAAAAAGCAACGCTTCACTTCTTTTTTTTTTTTTTCTTTTTAAGAGTGAGGTTCTTTTTCCTAGCAGTTATTTTTTATCATTACAGTGAGCAACGTTAGGAAAGGCACGGTCCCACAGAAAAAAATTACTTCAGAAGTCCATAGATTTCAACCTGTCATGGATGAGTTAATCAGTGCAGAGCCCTAGAGGAAAATCAGGTACTTCAGGCCGCGTTTAAAGCCTAAAGAGAAAATTGGTGTTGACCCTAGATCCTGCTGGGAATAAGTGGGTAACTCGAATCAGTATCTTTATTTGCTGTGCCCTTCCTCGTGATGAGCACAGGGAATCCAGCTGGAGCTGAGGATGGATCCGGCATCAGGCAGAGGACAGGGAAAAAAAACCAATCCAGCTAAGGGAAACACATTTACCATCAGTCCTGAAGCACCTCTTCCTCTGGCAGTCAGGGGCTGAGCAAAGTTCAAAATTCTCATTGAATATGGTTTAATTAACACAAACTAATTTAATTAATCTTAACACAATATTTACATTTATCGTTATATTTTTAAAGGCAGAGGCTGCAAGCCCTAAATTAAATAAATGCAAGTTTCTTTGCTCAGGCTGACAATGGAACATAACAAGTGGAAGGAACAGCCTCTACATCCTAAGCAGCTGTGCCTTAATTTAAAAATAGAGGTAGAATGCCATCTACTTGTTAGTTCCCTATATTGCTGGCTGAGGGAAAGAACAGCTCCCACCCTTGGATTACTGCAGTCCTTAAGGATCTGCTGTGGCTAATCATCAGTGTCCAGAATCCATGGAAAAGGAACAGCCATCAAATTAGCATGCACCCGACACGCCCAGTGCATCAATTATACAACACAGCCCCGCTCCCCCCCTTCCCACGTGCTGCCTCCCAAATGCCAAACTGGAAATCATCCCAAGCTCTGAAGTGAGAGACACCCTCTGGTGCTTGTCTGTGGTTTAGAATCCACATCCTGGCCAGGAATTCGCAGTACCGAAGGTGTGGAAGTGACATCTTTGTTCTGCACTGCTGACCAGCCCATGGGGATGATCCAGGCGAACGATCCGGTCCCCAGAGCTCCCGAGTGGGTGTCACCAGCTGGACAGGGCAGCAGACAGATGTTACCCAGGTACGGACACGCGTTTATTGCTCCTCTTGTTACAGGGCTTTGATCACAGGGCCAAATCTCACAATGGCCGTCAGGAAAACCTACAGAGAGCTCCTATAAACCCACAAACTCACAGGATGATCCTGGGGGAGTGGAAGTGTCCCTGCCCATGACAGGGGGTGGAACTGGTCTTTAAGGTCCCTTCCAACCCGAATCGTTCTGTGACTCCGTAACACCTGTGAGCTTCGACTACTAAAGCCCCCATCAGTTCTCTCCCAACCCTCTTTGCACCTCATCACCTCCTCATTTTGCAGCTCCTTTTGCTTTACTAACAGACCACGCTGTCTTTCAACCGAGAAGTCTCTTTCCTGAGACTCAAAAACTCTGCGGTACCTAAAAAAAGGAAAAAGAAAAGAAAAAAAAAAAAAAAGAAAAAAGAAAAATAAACAGTTGCCTTTTTTTATTCCTTCATTTGCAAAGGAGCCATCTGTGGAATAAAAGTCTTGGAAATAAGATCTATAATTACTGTGTATTGAGTTAAGTTGCCATATCGCCAGCTTTTCAGCAGTCCTCTCTCCAAGTGTTAGTAGTTCTTTTACAAATATTTATTTGGGGGCTTTATAAACCTTTTAGAAGCCTTAACCATACCCAAGGGGCTAAACAAGCAAGTCTCCAGTGAGAATTCCCCTGCTTTACAAAAAGGGAGAGAGCGGCTCTAAACCTGAGAATCATAAATATTATTATCAGTCTTATTGTATTTGCTTTCTGGCTTTTGATCCCACAAGGGATGAAGGCTGCCACAGTCACTCTGAAGCCAAAATGACTAAAAATGTGCTTTGGTATAAAATAAAACTGTTTCATGCCTCTATTCATGGGGCTCTGCAGGCTGATACTCTGAAGAAACAGCCAATAGCACACAGGATATGGTTAAATAAGAAGGTAGCAGTAGTAGTTCTGTTCCTTAAATGCTGCATAAAAAAAAAAGTATTCTGAGATTTTAAAAGTATTTTAGAGCTATCTGATGAAATGCCAAGTATTTTTTTTTCCCACTCTCCCTTTTTTTTTGGATACAGATCCAAAGGAGAGAGAATACAAAAGTGAAATACAAAATATCCATTATTTAGCTCTATTTACAGAAGCCACTCAATCTTACACTTCTAAAGTTATCACGGAATTGATCAGAATCACAATTAATGTAACAACACACGGACACTTAGGGTTGGTACAAAGCAGGAACCATTCCAGCTCCAGATATGAAAACACAGAATAATGTTGGCTTTGCTGCAGCCTGTGCTCCCTCTCCTGCCTGCTTTGAGAACCTTGGAGCATTCTCCTTCATTCTGCAGTATATGTAACTGAACAAAACTACAATATATACGACAGCTGCCATCAGTTCTTCATGTTCGAGATGACTTTGGCAAACTTTTCCAAAGCTTCTGGTCCTGCTGAGAGATATCATCACTTGAAATAAAATCTCCATGACCATATTCCCAGAGTTTACATTTATGCTGGCCAAAAGAGAAGTCCAGAGATGAGGCACGATGGAGAAGAAGAGATAAAAACTTCCAAGGAGCTGAGCTTGGATTAGTTGTTTACATGATACATTGAGGGTCTTCTTGTGCCTTTGGCTAATTCCTCCTCATCCTAAATGGGAAAATCCCACTGCGAAAAGCCACTGTCCATAAAGGAGACAGAGGAGTCCTGCAATTTTATTCGAATAAAGGGAGAGTCCACCGGGGCACACACCTGCGGGGTTTTCTCTCTCGAGGTGTCGGAGGGCACAGCCTCCTTTTACCCCAAACTCCCAGCCGCACGGTGCCCTCTTCCTTTACTCGTTTCTGAGCTACCAGGAAGGTGCAGCCTTCCCGAACTGCCTACCACAAATTCCCCCCTTTAACCTACTGTTTTACCCCAAAATTCAGAGGTTCAGGCTTGTGAAGACCCTTGTCTGTTTCAGGAGTCAGACTGTCTGGGCTTTGTAAGGAACCTGCTGCCCAAAGCCAGTAGAGACATTCAGATCCATCTCAAAGCCGCTAACATCCATCCCCTCACCCACAGAATTGTTTGTAAAGACATCAGCACGTCTTCCCTATCACCACCCATCCCCAAGAACTAAACCTCTTCCTGAGGTATGGTGGGACCAGCCAGCACAAATCGAAATGGAGAGCAATGATGGAACCCCCCGAATAAATACAGAAGGTGTGGAAGGGTGAGAAGCCACCCTTCAGGAGTTATTGCTGCACAATTCCCTGTGGAGCCAAGCCAGAAACTGGCAGCCTGGATAAGCCACATCTCCAGAGCTCTGTCTCCCAGCACACCTGGGACAACAGGAACACTTCTGAATCCATCAGACACTCAAACCCCAAGAGAAGCATTTCAGCCTCTCCCACTGTGAAGCACAACCTAAATCCTGACAGAAAGAAACCTCAAAGAAACCTTTTTGCTCCAGTATTTAAGGGTGGCTACAAAGATGGAGGCTCCCTTTTTACAAGGAGTCACATGGAAAAGAGGAGAGGCGATGGGGATGAGTTATTCCTGGGGAGATTCCAATTAGACAAAAAAGGAATTTTTTTCACAATGAGAACAATCAGTCTTTGGAGTAATCTCCCCAGAGAAGTGGGGGATTCTACAACATTGGACACTTGTAGGATCCATCTCCACAGGGTGCTGGCCCATCTTGTCTAGGCTGCGTTTTTAGTCAAAAAATACTGGCTGGGGTGAACCAACCTCGTGTTCTGTGATTCTGTGGATGGTTGTCAAAGGCACATCAACTCTGATTGGGCCACAATATCAATGAATTTTATGCATTTTTATGTAAGAAGCCTGTGTGAGTGCATTTGAGCAAGAAGCTCTCCGTGTACTTTGTGCATGCAAAATGGGAGCACCTTTAATTTCTGCAGTTCCACCTAAGTAGGTTAGGTCAGGTCAGTACAAGCAATTAATATAAATGAACAAGAAGTTCATAAAAGCAATTTAGTTTGAATTAACAATCTATCTACTCCCAGACTTGGCTACAGCAAAGAGGCTGCTACTTTTATCTATTAATATTTTTATTTATATAGCAGCCACATGGTAGAAGATGGATGCATGCAAGGATAACTCTGTGGAGACAATTTCAGAATTGAGAGGAATGCAGAACTTGTCTTTACAAACAAGCTCTGGGCCTGCTGGTAGACAAGGCTAAGCACTGTGAGATAAGAAAGACAATGGGAAGAATTCCATTGATTGATGAATTAAAGAGATATGTATCTTCAAACACACCAAAGGTCTGCTGACAAGGGCGGGGGGTTATACATTGAAAGGGAATATTTAGATATTAGGCATTCTGGGAAGTCTGTACCTCTCGAGTCCCTCAGCCAGTGGGGAAAGAGAGAGGGAAATGCGGTCGGGAAGCTAGGGAAAAATAGGATAAAAAGGAGGCTGCGACCTCCAAAAATTCGAGAGACCCCAGGGGAAATGCCCCATGGCCTCTCCCTTTATTTAAATAAAGGGACTCCTCTGTCTCCTTTTTGGACATAAACCTCTGGTGTTTGTGGATTAATTTTCCTGACAGAATCAATGTCACAAGGAGTTTATAATGCAAATAAACATAAAAATATGTCAGGAAAACTTGTATATTGTTTTCTTTTTTCCAAATGAACTCCTGCAGCTCTCAATTCTGAGCTAGCAGTTTTCTAGGTAATCAATCATGTATCCCAAAGATAATATAAAAATAATATCTATATAAAGATGTATATTATACATAACATGTAAATAAACAAATTATATATAATATATAAATAAAATAATTATATATAATATATACTTGTGCATTATATTCTGCCTATATGTACATCTATCATATAACATATTATCTATATATTATCTATATATGCTATGTGTGTGAACAATATTATATGCAATTATATATGCAATATTAATTAAGGATCTTAATTACTTTCCTTAGCCTTTCTTCTTGAGATACCCATTTTGGAACTGTATTATGGAAATGGAATTTATTACATTAAAAGCAGTGGAAATTCCAGAAATCTGCACCTGGTCATGTCCATTGAAAAGCTGATACCACAAAACTCCAAACCCAGCAATGCGTATCTCTGACAATTGCTGCAGAAACTGGACTCTTAATATATTTTGACACATTTGTCTTATTTTGTCTGTGATTTTTGAAGGAGAAACCTGCTGGCACAGAATACCACATGGGAGAAATAAATGAATGGAGACGGGTGATGGCCACGGACAGGACATGAGGAAGCGGGATGGAAAATCTACCTGGGCCCTATGGGCATGGGCCATGATCCCTCAGGAAAACAAGCACAGAAAAGGGGGTTCTGGATGCAGGAAAGAGGAGAGGCTTTCTCCAAGCTCCCAGAAATTAATGCACTGTTTGTTGTCTTTGCTGAGCCTTACTGCCAATGCCTGGCACACGATGATGGTGCCTCCATGCAAACTCTGCGCGCACTCCATGGAAGTTTGCTGAATGTGAATGGGAACGCTCTTCTCCGGGCAGCTGCAGGCAGGATAAGGAACAGAGCTGGTTCGTGTGGTCACTATTTAATATGGGCTGAGATCTGACTTTCTTACAAATACAGCACTGAGTGGCTCCTAAAGCTGTCCAAACAAGTCAAGAGATGTCAGCCCTCATACCCAGCAACCACCATCCTGAGTCACACCATCCTGAGACTGGGAATGTGCACAGCAGCTGCAGGCAGCCAAGGGTGCAGCTTTCAGGTACGTTTATGTTTTGTTTCTTTTGGAGGTTACTGAGGCAATCAGCGAAATCAGGAGAGTCTGACCCAGCAAAGAGCCCTCCACACCAATTCAGAGCAGCAGGAGCTGCTCCTGCTGGATCTGCCTCCAAAAGGTGGTAACAACACTCAGCAGTCAGTACTGCACTTTGCAGTGTTGAAGTACTTTGCAAACATTCATTAATTAGTCTCCCAACTCCTCCTGAAGGCAGGCAATTAACTGGATTTTATTTTAAAAGCCCTGCAATGTGGAGAGGTTAAGTGGCTCAGTGGGAGGAGGGAAGGTGCTGGGATTCAGCCTCGGTTCACTGTTTCATGGTCAAGCAAATATTTCTCTGCTGTCGTGTCCACAAGGTCCCCCTTTGTGGTCATCTCCTTTATTTCACTGAGCTCTTCCTCTCTAGCCAGCAGCTCCCCAGTAATTTAAAAGCACATAAAAGACTGAATCCAGCACTAAAAGCGACTGTAACTTCATCCAGTTGCTGAGAAT
The DNA here is from genome assembly GCA_013397865.1 of Struthidea cinerea. Taxonomy (NCBI): domain Eukaryota; kingdom Metazoa; phylum Chordata; class Aves; order Passeriformes; family Corcoracidae; genus Struthidea; species Struthidea cinerea. The sequence continues at coordinate 1,372,575 of VZTI01004179.1, forward strand.
GAAATTGGATCTGTTTACAGATACTGGGCACAAAGTATTTCAGCCTTGGTTTAAGCCCTATCACTGGAGTATTAATCAGCAGTGGCTAAAGCCATAACCTGGAGTGATTAATACTGAAATTAACCACTGTGGTATCACCCAGGGAAGGCTGTTATGTTCCATTGCAACTGGCTTGGCTGAAGCTTGCTGGAACTGAGGTATTTTCATAATACTATTTAATAATTTTATTTCATAATAATATTTAATAATATTTGGGGGCCAAAACAAAGGAGCCATTTCCTTGTAAGATTCCATTTCACTGGAACAGGTACAAACAGAATCTTTAGGGGAACCACTAGAACCAGACCTTATCACCTGAGTCAACTCAATGTTCCTGCACGTTGCTCTATAAACTTGCAAGGATTTTGTTTGGCTTCACTAAGGACCAATGAATCCCAGAATTTCATCCGAAGGATTTTAAGCCTCAACTCTATGTTAGATGAGATCTTTCTTTCCACTGCAGCCAGGAAGGACTTCACATACCCCTTTTACATCGAAATACCGTATTCCATCTTTAGTGACACAATTTGGGGGGAAAAGACAAAGCACTTTGGAGCTGAAATGGTGCAGTTTTGCCTTTCCAGCCCCAAAAATTCATGTTTAACACAAATCTTCAAGGCAGCAGTTGGGAGTGCTTTGGTAGAAGACATGGAAACCCTCAATTTCCAGCGGCTACAGCTTCCTCTGTTGTGTTGAAGGACACACAGACAATTTTCACTTATGAGTTCAAGCAATTTTCCTGCCTGAAAATGCTTCATTTGCTTCCCAACTTTATTCCCTCCAGTTCACAGTGTCTGGGGAGGTCACCGACAGAACTCTGGATTGATGTCACCTGACGTCACTGGACAGAGCCAAACCAGCCAAGATTGCCATAAATAGGAACTGCACTTTAATTGGATGGGTTACTGTTTATTTCAATAAACAATAATTACTGTGTTTGGCTGCTCCACAGGGCATTGATTGGGATAAGGAACAGAGCTGGTTCGTGTGGTCACTATTTAATATGGGCTGAGATCTGACTTTCTTACAAATACAGCACTGAGTGGCTCCTAAAGCTGTCCAAACAAGTCAAGAGATGTCAGCCCTCATACCCAGCAACCACTGATATAATTTTGCCATAAAACAAAAGAGGTGGTGTTGGGGTCAAAATCAAACTATTTTTTGATTTGGTTTGTATTTATTTGTATTTTTAGTAATCAAAATTTAGAAGTCACCGTTCCAACTCAAGACATTCTATTTCTTTACCTCGATTATTCCACCTCTTCCATTTCCCTCCATATAAAAACTATCCTGCTCCATCTACCTTCCACAGGTAGCAAATTATATTTCCTCCTCACACATAAACCTCCTAATACTATTCCAAACTTTTTAAGAGAGATAAGATAGTTTTTACCGTAAATTCCTTGGCCAATCTGGACTTTCCATCTTCTGTGGAGAGGTTCTCCATCTTCTGCAGTGACAACCAAGCTACTTCTTTACCCCTCATTTCGGAAGACAGACAGATTCCAGGCTTTGGCACCCTGCTCCTGCTTGACATTCTCTTCTCTTCCCTTTATTTTTTGTGCCAAAATCCAGGACAGAATTCACTGTGTTACTGCAGGGGGAAAAAATACGGTAACAAGCATGCAGGAAATCCGTTCAATAAATTGTCATGTTTCAGCAACTCTTGTTTTCCTGAGGGCTTCTAGAATTTCCCATTCTACTGGCACTTAAATGTCACGTTGCCCATCATAATATCCTTGTTATCATCCTCCAAGTGCTGCCTTCGCTTCATCTCAGTGGTTCTGCAGCAGGTAAGGGTTATAAATGTCCCCTGCACTGTGGTTTTAATTCTTCCCTCAAACACAGCATTAGCTTTCCTGCTCACAGGGAAATTTTCTTTCCCCCTTTTCTTTTCTGCAATGACGGCGTCTGCACAATTCCATCCAAAAATGCAACTCTCTCAAGGGCAAATTCCCTTTCCCATGCGTCCTGCCTCAGCCTTGGAATGGTCTGGGGGGTCATCCTGCTGAAATCCAGGGGCAAAACCAACCCTAAATTTTTGCTGTTATTCTCACCAATCAGCATCCCAACAATCCACGTGCAACCAAGTGTCCTCCCCACGCCTCTGCATCTCTTTGACTACTTTTCAGCAGAAGACATGCATCCATTTGTATAAGAATGCTAATACATCATCAAGCCAGGCACTGAGGAGTCATGCCACCCTTTGCCAGGGGGGAAATATGGATCTTGGAAAGGATTTGGGCGTCTCCAAATGCAGAGACTACATAGCCAAAGAACCTTCTTTTACAGAATTCAGTGACTGGATGAACCAGCTGGGGAATGCCTGAACTGAAAAGAGTTGCCCAGTAAACATTAAAATGTAAAAGAAACAAACAGAAAAAACCCTCTTGAAATAACCCTACAATCAAGCTAAAGATGGAAACAATTATTTGATAAGAGTTACGAGTTTGAGGCATTACCAAAGACAGAGTTCTCGACAACAATCTAATAAACCTAACATTATTCCTGCTATTTAATATCCTAACATCTTTTTGGGGAATATAAATTATGCAACGTTTAAGTGCCTTGCAATTTGATTTAGATGACGAATGGAAGAAAATACTTTAATTGTAAAATACATTTTGTATGCATCACACAGAAGCATCAGCCACCTCCCCGAAACAGGCTCTCAGGAGAGCTGCATGGCTCAGAAGTTTTTGCTAATGGGATGTGGCGTCCTTCATCATTAAGATCATGAGTGGAATCCAGAACATGTTGGAAGCCACTGGCAGTGGTTTTTCAATATGGACAGAAATTCAAACCAGAGTTATTATTAGTTCCCTTCATCTTATGCTCCCCCTTTTTGTTCAGAAGAAACATCTGGAGCAGGTAAATGGAAAATTTTCAGCCCTTCTTGACATTTTTTCAAGGCTGGCCATTCTTCTGGACTCCTTACTTCATCCTTGGCCAACTCTCACACCATCCCACCCCATCGTGGCACTCATTGGTCATTCCCTGAAGGATCTGACACAAACCAGCCCATCAGGGATGCCTGAGTGGCCTCTAACTGTGCTCAGCTGCTGGACGTGCCATGAGTGGTCAGTACCTCTGATCTTTCCTTTCATGTATCATGCTAATTCCTAGTATTTTCGACCAAAAAAAAAAAATTCCTTTCTTGTCCTTTTCCCTGCAAATTACACACCTGCCTGGCCGTGAAGGCCTGACAGAATTTCTACTTAAAATACCTGAAAGCACTCTGTGATAATCTAATTTAACTAAAGCCACAATCATTAAAAAGTGAGAGCCCCTTGCCANTTTCTTGTCCTTTCCCCTGCAAATTACACACCTGCCTGGCCGTGAAGGCCTGACAGAATTTCTACTTAAAATACCTGAAAGCACTCTGTGATAATCTAATTTAACTAAAGCCACAATCATTAAAAAGTGAGAGCCCCTTGCCATTACAAAAGCTGAGAACAAGAAACAGGCAGGCAAAATTAAAATATTAAACCACATTGCGGTAATTTTTTTTTTCTCCCTGAAGTAAATGTATTCAGTGTTGTGAATTATTGATTGAGTGTATTGACTGCTCAGCTGATAGCCAGGAGACTTCATGGCAACTCCTCATCCTCCCACCAGCCTGAACTGTGCAACTTGGAGAAAATGACATTTTTTTTGCCTGCTGTGTCTAATTCTTTCGAAGCAACAATTATCTGTAACTATCTGTGAAGTTTTTAGCGCTGTAAATCTTCAATCTCGGTTGGATCTTTGATGCCCTGCTGTAATAAAAATGAGAGTGCCTGGTTTGGCTTTGTTTGTTGGGATTTTTTACAGTACCCGTGGAACCTGCCTATGAGTTTTTCCTTTTTTTGAATTCTCCACCCCTCTTAAACTTCCGGTCTGAAAATCCATAAAAATCATCATAAAAGCAAATATCCATGTCAGAATGTGTAGATAAACCAAAGTCCTTGAGATGTACACGCACACCAAAAAAAAAAGGGCAGAGGAAATAATTTATATTAAGTAAATTGATAAACCTGAAAAAAGAAGTACCAGATCTCAACCACACTGATATGAGTCAATTGACCTCAGGAAAGTTGGATTTTACCCAAAAAGGTAAAATGTATCTTTGTACGTGCTGATGGCACCGGCAGGTCCTACCACCCACTAATTGATCGCACACATCAATGGGAAAGCCTCAAAAACTGAATATTCCGATTGAAACAAATGAAGGAATTTCACACTCCGGGAGCCTTTACAAAGACAACTTTTCACATCTTTAAAAGTCCCCACCTTCCTCATTACCGTGCTCTTTAGAGACGCAGAAACAAATGGCCATTGAGGGAAGACACAAGGCTTGCCTGGGGCAAACTGGGATTAAATGATGAAAATCAAAGACTTTTAGTTAAAGGATGTCTCAAATAGATGAGAGGGAGAGGAGGGAGCGGTTTAAAGCCGAGAATTTACAGAACTAGAAATATCACGGTTCTAAAATATGCTGAGACAAGCTCAGCAGAGCTGCTCCAGTGTTTTCCATGGAGACCCACCGAGAGCTCTGACAGGTTTGCAGCCTTTGAATGATGATGTTTGAGACCACCGCGGGCTGGGCAGTGAGGCAGACCCTGCCTCCTATTGCCCACCAGCAAGGAGACTTTTAAACAGCCAGCATCACTTCCAAAAGGCTGCTCCAGCAACCATGAGCTCCTTTGGTTGATAAACACAATCCATATATTTGCTTCCTAGATAAAAACCTATGAGTTTTAGTTCACAGGGTGTGCAGAGATTGAAACAAAAAGAGAATTTTCACTGTTAACAAGGTTGACATAAAATATATTTTTATTAAACACCACAGGTATCTAACAATAAATAGAAGAACTAGAGAAACAGAGAAGATGAAGTACTGGAAGTCTCAAAAATATCATTAAAGCAATTTCCTGTGAAAGTTCTATTCAATCTTTCTAATGTATCTCAAAATAATTTTGTGATCTGAAGTACAAAATGTAGCTAAATTTACCATCACAAATGCTTTGATGACAAGTGTGCTAAGAAGGTTTTTAAGGGGAAGAAAAGGCAACTCCTTTTTTCTTAATTACTGCACCACAAAGCCATTCTGAAGCACACTTTGACACTTTAAATTTCCAGGGGGAGTGCACATGGGATAAATTACTACAACAGGCACAGCAGAACTTGTTTTCATGTAAATGACACACTCAGCATCAAACAAAACTATTGTCAATATTTCTGCAGCTCTCTAAGTCTGTAAGTTTTTCACCATTTTCCTTTCTGCTACGATTTCAAAGAAATACCCAGAAAAATTACACCACAGGGGCAGAACCTGTACAGCTTTACTGCTGTACTATTGTCAGGAAATTTACTGTAAATCAGCAAATACAATTTCCCAGACATTGTGGCCTTTTATCATCACTTGTTTGAAACTTCAAAAGTGTCACTTTCAAAAACAAAAAGAAAATGAACTGTAGAATTTGTGCACGGGAAGCCTTCTCGTGATGACTGTTTAAATTGGGAAAGATGAGCAGATTAAGATTAAATTAAATAAGTGAACAGGAATAATAATTTGAATGTAGTAAGACTAAGACATAAGAGATGTTTTCAATGCTTTGCAAACGGCTCGAAGAGGAGAAAAAAAGTTCATTTTACTGCGTGGACTCAGGGCAGGAAGGACTGACACTGGGTTTTAGGGGATGAGTGAGTGGTAGAAAACTTTCCAGTGCTTCAGACCTGATTCCCCTGCACCTGCAGCCACAAAACCCCTGCATATTTGGCTTTCTATGTTTAGTTAACCTGGCTGCAGCCGTTTGCCAATGATTAATAACGCCTTTGCACAGAAACAAATAACCACGTAGGCTGCACTGAGCTGAGCACTGAGGCCCCTGAAATGTAATTAGCCACTCGCACGCTTTTTACTGGCGAATATTAAACTACACAGCAAACAGAAATAAAGGACAAAAGCCAACCGTGCAGCGCCATTACTCAATAAAAATGATACATTTATAACCTCATTACTCACATTTTATGGTGGCGGTTGCTGAAACACGGAGAAGGGGCTGTGCAAGGTCACACCAGCAGAGCCTGGAAGAGAAGCCAGACATCTCATTCCCTAGCACAGTGCTCTGCTCCCTCTTTTATATTGCTTTTCCTCCTTTTTTTTTTTTTTTATTTAAACATAGATAGATCACCATAGCAAACTTACAAAAAGGCCTTGTGTGACACACACATAACTCTGGATTTAAGATAAGCTGCATCTCCCCAGCTTCTCTGGCAACAATAGAGTTTGTTGATTGCAATAAACCGTGTGGAAATAACATCAATGTAACCAGAAATGTATGGAATTCTTTATGGTAATGTTCTGGTCTCTCTGAACTCGGGGATGAAATTTCTATTGTGAATAAATTGTACACACAATATTGGATTTGAACTTTCACAGCTTATAAATTGTCTCATCCAAAAGTGAACTGCTGCCAACCCAAATTCTTCCGCTCTCCCCAGTGCAGCCTGGATCCACTGCTGGAGGGGCAGTGGAAAAGGCACAACCACCTCTCTTTGCTGCTTGGTCTTCATGAGAACTCCTTTGTTAATCATTCTTTTCTTTACCAGTTTGCCTCTGGAGCATTGAATGATGCCTCTGGAGAAAGAAAGGTAAGGGGAGAATGGGGTTTTACCTCAATAAATCGCAATTAAAATAATCTTTTTCAATAGAAAAAAAAAGTTTAGTTGTTTTTTCTTCTCCCTCCAGAGACTCCTCATAATTCCTGTTACCTGCAAATAATGCCAGACTTCTTTAGACTGAGATTCCACCAATTTGTTTGACCAAGGTTGGTTCTGTGATGTCCCTTTTCAAGATCTGGGATTTCTGTGGCGTAAAACCTCTAAGGCTATGCCTGTTCACCTTCCCACTGTTTCCCAAATGCCTGTGACACCGTGCCTGAACACACTTCCAACCAAAAACAGCCTCGCCATGCCTGGGTTTGAACAGATTTGGGCTCTGCTCCAGAGTCATGTTCATCTCCCACAGCTCGTGACTGATCCAAGGGAGAGGAGGAAAGAAAATTGTTAAATCTTAATCCAGCTGTGAGAGAAACTTGGCAAATAAAATGACTGAAAACTGTCTAAGAGACAATGAACTCCGTTCAAAATATTTTTGGGCCTTCTCTGAGCATAATGCAACTGGAACTGACTCCAGTGGTGTCCATGGCATCTCATCAGATTTCTTTTGTTGTCAGAATCTTTCAGAACAGATCTCTAGTTCTTCTTAATTCAGTATTATATTGAAAATAAGATATGAATTTGGCTTTTGTAGTGAGACCAATTCTTATTCTTAAAACCATAAAGATTTAATCCTCATATGCAGAATTTTTAAAGAGAACCAGGCCAAGGTTCAGGTCAACAAAAATATCAGAGGAAGAAATGCCAACATTTGTCTCTCATACAACTCAGAAAACCCATAAATTATAACCATAAATAAAACTGGTATCACCTCCTCTGACAGCTGAATGTCACCATGAAGAACCAAAGTCTGTGATTTGGCACAATCAGGAGATGTTTGTCGTGAAAAATGCCCGAGAACCCATTCCCTGGGGCTGTAGAAAGCACCATCCAGTCCAGCAACAACAACACGTGATGCAGTTTGTGACGCTGACAAATTAAAGGATATCTGTGGGAACAACAAACTGGGGCCAATCCTTTAATCACCTTCTCAGAACTGCCTCGTGCTTATATTTTTGTCTGGGGATAACATGACTAGGGAGGAAGGCAGCTCTCAGCACGTGGGCATCAGAGGAATTTTTAAGCAATTAAATACTTACCCAATCTTTTACACCCTGCAGACTAATGGAGCTCCAGATGGGTTTGGTACGCTGAGCTGCCAAATGACCCCGCAAACCTTGGGCCTCCTTCAAAACAAACCCAGTGTCTAATCCTGCTGCCCTCAGTCACCTTTGGCAGTGTCTTATCCCACAAATAGATCCTCTCAAAGCCAGGTGCTTAGTTGCGAAGTAAGGTCCTTTACAAAGTGAGTGCCACAGAATCAAACTTTTTCTCAGGCTGCATCCCCATCATCTCTTTGTCCTTGCAACACCTGAGGCTGTTCAGTGAGTGGAAGAACGTGGCACCACAAACTGAGGAGGGAATGTCAGCTGTCACTGTGAATATCTTGGATTTGTTTCTTTGCTTGCATGTACTGGGAATAGAGAATTATATTTCAGTTTTATTGGCAGCTGGTTTATTTTGTATTTACAATGACCTAGATTGCCAGTTTACAATCTGCCTGCAAAGCAGTTGAAACTCTGCTCTCTCCCAGAAGAAGACTTTGGGAATCAGCTGGCAGGGACAAATTGTACAGCACCAGAAGTACTTGCCTCTTCTAATGCTTCCAGCTCCTACAGAACCAGGGAAAATAGTATCGCTATAATGTGCCTAAATTTAGGATTCACAACAGCAACAACAAAAATAATAAGTAAATCATAGATTAACAGGATGGTTTGGGTCGGAAGGGACCTTAAAGCACATCCAGTCCCACCCCTTGCCATGGGCAGGGACACCTTCCACTATCCCAGGTTGCTCCAAGCCCCCTCCAACCTGGCCTTGGACACTGCCAGGGTGGGGCAAGTTGATAAAGATGTTGAAATAATGCTCATATGGGCATATAAAATGGAGCTGTGACTTATACTGAGAAACATTTAACAGCAATCTATTTGCTTTCCTCCCCAGATTTTGCAAGCATGGGCATGGCTGCAAAGCTCCAGACATGTTTATATTTCAAATGTGCAAGAAATGGGCCTCAAGTTTGAAAAAATTCAATGAGATTCTATTAAACACTGAACTTCCCAGCTTTTTTTTTTTTCCCCACTTTTTTTGTGCTGATGTCTTTCAAATCTGAAAGACAATTTGGGCAGATTCACGAACAGTTGTGGGGTTTTTAAACAACACTCCACTACCCAAATCTTTCTCTCTCCAGTGCTCACTGAGAAAAGAAATTAAACAAAACTATTCTGTAACATGCCAGACTACAGAATATCATTGCCCCCATCTCTGGCTCCGAACCAGGAATCCATAATAACACCTTACATAAGCATTATTTTCATTAACAGATTGATAAAGACAATGTCAAGCCCAAGAACAACCCTGACAATAAAATTGCAGCATCATCCTATTATTAGCACCACAATCACTCAAATGCTGAAAGATTTTTAAAGGAATTTTGGGATCAGGATTGTGTCAGCAATATACTAATGATGGCAATTCATGGTCACTTCAATCACACGTTTAGGGTTTGTTGTTTCAAGGTAAAGGATTTGCTCTTGTTCTTTCATCCTTGTCTCTTCTACTGTCACCCACTGCAGCATCAACGTTATTAAAAAAGTTTCCCTTCATGTTCCCTCTCAAGAAAAGGTTTCCCTTTTCCTGTTGTCCAAGTCCCTCTGCAGGAAGGAAATTCAGATTTATATAAAAGTGAGAATGCACTGTGGACACGTTATTACCCGCATTTAAAGGGCAATTTAAACCCTGCTAAAACAACATTGTCTAGTTTGGCATGGTCATTCAAGGAGACATAAAACATTTCCTCCTCAAAAAAAAATGATGAGAATATTGAAATGATTCATTTCTGCAATCCACATGAAGTTTTGCCCTCTGTATGAAAGAAAAGTTCTCTGAAGGACAAGACAAAGCGAAGATGTGAAATCTTTATGAGGAACGAGGAATGACATGGGCTGTCCACCTTCTCCTCATGAAACTCCACCCGTGAGTTGGTGTTTGGGATGAAGTTCTCATCACCTGTGTCCACTGAATTAACAAGGTACTCCATTTTCCCAGTGCATGTGCCTTGTTTGCGTAATTGATTAGCTTCTCTAAGAGGTAAATGTGTACTACACTTGGAAGAGGTTCATAACTGAGGAGATCCAGCCCCTGCCATGGAGATTCCACTGGAGTCAGCAACTCCAGCACGGGAGCAGACGGAGCTTCTGTGGGACCAGGCTGATGCTCAGATCAGGTATCGCCTTTGTGCCAGGAATAAACAAATGTATCGAAAAGCACCAGGAGAACTCTGATCAACATCTTCCTCTTGGGTAAAGAAAAGTACTGATAAAAAATGTGCTGCTTGTGTAAACGGGTAACGCTGCAAATGGAACGGTGGCTGATTTTTTAATTCAAATTACTAACAAATTACACAGCTTACTAACGACTTACACTTGGAGTACATGTACTCTCTCAAGGGCATACACCAGCCCCCAGATGTGCTGTTTGGGGACCTGATGGAAACAAACACGTATCAGAAGCTGGAAAGACAGAAAGGAAAGCTCTGTAGAACAAAACCTGGGCTCACAGTAAAAGCAAGAGATAACACCTCCTCTGTTTTTTGCAATTCATCACACCTCTTGCAGTGTCACAGAAGTTCTGCAGATTGCAAAAGTGAGGCCAAAACTAATCACAATTACATTTTTTAAAAATTATGGGAAGGTAGAGAATGCAAAACAAACACCGAACGAAAAGAATCTAAGCTAGCCCTTTTCATTGTCCCGGTCTGCAGGGGGAGCACGTCACTGCTGACGTGGTGAAGGGAACAAGCCATATAGTTATTCCTGGAAAAAAATATTAATGCAATCCAGAAGTGATGCATACCAGACGAGAACCAGCCAAAAGGGTCTTTCTTTCCCCATTTGGGCATGGCATTTATTCCTGTACCATCACATATTTCCCACTCCTCAGGACTTGGTTTTTCAAGTATCTGTAGGCCCAATCTGCTACTGTTAGAATTCACTTATCCTGCCAGACTGACCAAATGTTCAGAAAACTAAACCTGGGACATTTCTATTTGCACCACATAAATCTGTCTGGTTTGATTCACAACGGTTGTAGAGTCCAGGTTTACCTGGCTCCCATTGAACTGAGCATTTCATTATTTCTTTTTCTCCCAGCTAACAAGCAAGAGGACAAGGGGAAACAGCCACAGGCTGTGGCAGGGGAGGTTCAGGTTGGACATTAGGAAAAATTTTGCACACTAAAAGAGTGAGGAAAGCATTGGAAGGAAATGCCATGGGAGGTTTGGAATCCCCATCCTTGCAGGTGTCCAAGAAATGCCTGGACGTGGCACTCAGTGCTCTGGGCTGCGTGACAAGGTGGGGACCAATCACAGGTTGGAATCAGTGGTCTTGGAGGGCTTTTCCAACCTCAATGATTCTATGATTCCATAAACATTGACTGCTACAAGATGCCATCATCCCTCCTAACTCCATCAGCTACCACCCAGCATCCCACTCCCACACTGAACACCTCCTCCAGCCCTCACAGTTCAGATAAGAAAACCCAGTTCCTTTCTTTCTGCTACCCCTGACACCTGATTGATAATTGCTTCTTTTGTGGACCATTTGCCTGATCACTCTCATTTCCACAGGCAGAAAAAAGATTTCCTCTCCTGATGGATAATGTCTGCACCCAAGAGAGGGAGACAAAAGCTCCCATGACTATTTAATGACTTCACGTAGTGACTGGCACAGTCAGTAGTGAAAGCTCCAGAACCAATCTGTCCCTGGTGATTGCTCCAAGATTAGGATAATAAATTAAGCGTCTTTATCTTTTTTTTTTTTCCTCTGTATTTCTTGCTGGCACAAAAATCAAACGAGATGAAGAGCTCACTTGGTCCCTCTGTCACCTGAGATCTCCAAGAGTGACCCACGGCTCTCTGGAGTTAATCTTGTCAGGCAGAGGAGCTGAGCAAAGCTGTCACACGCCAGTGGAACTGCCCCATCTCCCGATGAGCAGGGACATCTGAACACCTGCAGGGAGGTCAGAACTGTGCTCCTGTCTCCTGTGTGCTCCTGGCTGGCAATTCCAGCTGCCCAGCTTTTCATGAGGAACCCACCACAGCTCCACCCTGCTACTGATTTTTTTTCTGAACTCTGTGGAGCCCCGCTGCAACCTCATGAGGATAATTTCTATTTTTTCTACAGTGTCAAGATCAAGGAGTTTGACTTGCCCAGAATCCAAACTTTCTACACTTAAGGGACTCCATGGGTGAAACCTGCACCGTGTAAGAATCTTGGGCATGAAGAAGTTAAGGAATTTGTCACAGGTCGAGGAGAAGGCTGTAATTATCTTTGTTATCTTTGTTATCCTTCCAAAAAGGAGACACCTGGGATTTATGTGTCTATGTTCTCTTAGGGATGCAACCATAAAAAGCCAACCTAAACGTCTAAGAAGACCCAAAAAAAAAAAAAAAAAAAAAAAAAAAAAAAAAAAAAAAAAAAAAAATTCGGTCTTTGGGTCCAAATTATCATCTATAAATTTTGGCCACAGAACTGGGTAATTTCTGTCCCCAGGCAGAGATGAAAAAGAGGCAACAGGAGCAGGCAGGGCACATCAGACTAAACATAACTTATTCCCTTTTAAAATATGCCTTTTCACATTGTTCTATTAGATTTTGCACTTCACATTAAATGTTGAACCCTTGAATGATTTGCTCTAACTCTCTGCAATCTTAGGTCTGTATTTTTCAATAGCATTATTGCCTAAGAGTGATAAAAATATAGATTTTGCAATTTTATTCTTAATAAGAAGTCCGAAGTTGAAGAGCTGCATTACAGTCTCTGGATTTAAATAAAAACACAACATGGTGCTGTTTGGAGATTTCAGAGCTTCTAATGCCCACCTGGCTCTGAAAATGCTCAGCTCTGAAAATTTGTCTCTTTTACCTTCAAAACAGAAAGTAACCACAGTCAGGCACAGCGTCATAAATCCAACATTAATAAAAAAAGGAGTGAAACAGCCACCACCAGGTCACTTCTACACAGAAATGACAATTATTGCACAGAGAGGATTCAATTGCTCCTCCAGCTACACTGTGCAAATGCAGGGGTGGGATTTGCATATGCAAATGTTGGTCTTTTCATATTCAGATGCATACACCTGCAAAGTAGTTTTTAGAGGTCAGATGAAAATATTGCCCAAGGAGTTCAGACTTTTTCAGCACATCACGTATTTTCACAATTATTCATCAGACTCTCTTGCCCTTGTTTTCTAAATCACTCCTTTAAATCAAACTAGCAAGATTCCAAGGGGAAAATATCATTAACAGATAACAGATTATCCCAAAAAGAAATTAATACAAATTACAAAAAAGGGAGAGGAATAGGAAAACCTTCTCAGGGCTGCATTTTCTCTTGTCATACAGCACCCCTTACCATGACATTACAGAGATCAACCAACAGGAAAGATGAAAGACCTGCTGTGGTCTTCCCTGCTTCAGACACTTCAAAACATGGAATTCATCCAGTAAAGGATCAAAAGTTGCATCTTTCCCTGGAACTGCATCTCGTTTTCACAGCGCACATGCAGGTTACAAATATTTCTGTGTACGTTCCGTGCATGGAAAATGTCTTTGGCAAGAACTCAGGCACCAGGGAGGATGTGTGGAGGCCAAGGTGTTTGCAGGGGACCAGCTGGGATGGAATTTTGGCCATTTGCAGTTGCATGTCGTGCTACAAGAACAACTGAAGTGAATTTTGTCTCCAGGAGCACACGCTGCCTCTTGAAAATGCCCTTCAAAATACCACAATTGGAGTGAACAGAATGGCTACTCAAAAAATCGGGAAAACTGACAATCTGAACAGGATTGTGACTCCTTTGGTTGAGCATCTGAGCCCCACCAGCGCAGCTGGTTTCCTCAGGGTCTGTGTTCTAGTGAGAGATGTCATTTCCACAGCAGCCAGGGATGCAAAACGAACATAAAGCACTGAATGTCCAAAGGTGCCAGGGGATGAAAGCATGGATACAAATCCAGAAGCTCAAAGAAGAGGCCAGGTTCCACAAAGGCTCAGAAGGCCGATACTTGACAGGGCCCCAGGCTGACATCAGGGCACAGAAGTTCATCATTATTGTCTTGCAGCTCATTTCTTGGGGGACCTGGGAGGTGAAATGTGGCTGTGCCACTTATTCTTACAATCCCAGGGTTTGAGACATTCTGCAGGAATTCTGATAGATGAGAAAAGAATTAGTGTCAGGCAGAAGCAAAGACGTGTTCTCCTTATTTTTGCAAACTTCTATCAACATCACAGTCAACAATTTTTACCTTGTTAGGCCAAACTTACCAAGTTTTGTCCCAAAAAGGTTAAGACGACTGCTTTAGGAAATGCTAAGGAGGAGTAAATCCAGTTAAACACAGTTTCCAGTGCCCATGAGGGTGACTCAGGACAGTTCTGTGCCTCCTCCCATCCAGGAGCAGTGTCACCAGTGCTGCCTTCTGAGGGGAGCCCTCTAGATTCATCTCTGTGGGGAAAAAACCAACAGTGAGACACTTTCCACATCCAAACAACTCCTTAGATTGCATCCTTCCCTCACCTAGGCAGAGGGAAAGGCCTAAATCCCAGTTTATCACCTTTTCCTGCTGTGTTTTCACGTGGATTATCAGAGTAGGACATTTGAGCACATACAACTGGAGGCAAAATCAAACATTTCCTTTTAAATTAAGCCAGTAGCAGGAAAACCACCACTTGCTTAGGACACCAACATTTTATCCTTGTTTTGCCTGCAATTTTCCAGGCTTTCTTGAGAGTAATCTGAATTTAAAACCATAGGAATCTGTCTGCACTGCCCTGTGTGCAATACACACCAGTCTGGGTGCGTTGCTGTGGCAGAAGAATCATAAAAGGACTTCAAAACCACTCCATTAAAAGCCAGGTTCTGAGCCCTCACATCAGCAGTTTTCTTTTCCGAGTGCTGGTGCAGTCGAAGGACCCAGCATTGTCATCTCTCAGCTCATTTGTGGTTTGGGGATATGAATCAAGACTTTCCAATGTCTGTTCTGCGGTGAAAGATGCCCACAGATAAGTAGGACTCCTTTTATTATCAATATGAAGTGTTATATAAAAAACATGCATTTCCAAAGAGTGAAATACAGGCAAACCTTACGAAAAGTTGTATCACTCAAAATACATTAAAAGAACTTTTTTTAAACTTTTCTGAATAAAACCCTTAACTCTGGAGATAGGCTTGAGGAGGGGGAGAAAAAGTAGTAAAAACAAAAAGCAACACAAAGTCCAAAAGACACAAGGAAACATAATTTGATGGGCACTGCAGGTCATTCCTGCTGCCATTGAGAAAGGAGGTAGGGTGTGGGGGGTTGCTTAATGCTCCATCATGTGGAACATAAGTCAATAAAATTTTAGTTATTCAGTAAAAAGCCATTGCAAAGTCTCCTTGCTTGACTTTGCCGCTGCTGCTCTGCGTGTCAGGTCTGAATAACTTTACCGGGAACGTTTTCTGTTTGCTCTCCTTATCTGAGCCGTTTTTTACAATTGATGCAACACCGTGTTATGACATCAATATTAATGGGAACATGCCGATAATAAGATGACTTTTCATGTTTCACAGTCATGCGTAGAAATTGTATTCAATCATACAAAATCTTTCAAAAATTATTGGCAAATTGTGGTAAAACTTAATTCAATAGCAGCAGAAATTACAAAGAAGTCAAAAATAAAGTCTAATCTTAATTTCTTTTTTTTTCTGGGTCATACATGAAACAATTGATGGAATAAATTAAACTGATTCTGGATCAGCACAAAGTCTCCAAAGGGTATCCAACAGGAATCTTTTGGATACAGAGATTTATACCTCCACAAGCAGCTCATTTAAGGCCGCAAGGAGCAGATGGAGATGAATGTCAGCTAAGAGCAAAATTGTGCCCCTTTTCCTCTTGCTCCTCTGTCTACTGGAATCAGTGTAAAAGAATGAGTAGTTCCCACTGATTCAGTAGTTAGGAAACTATCCTAGAACTTGGGTGTTCCCTTTCCAGTTTCCAGTATTTCCCTGGGCACTCAGGGGCAAGTGAGGTTCTTTTATCTCTCGAGCCTCAGTAGAAATATTATACATTTCTTCTACCTTGCAGAAATGCTGTGAGGAATATCACACCAACAATTACTGACAACTGAGACAGAAAGAGGATGGAAACCGCACCAAATTTCAGATTAAGGAACAGCCAGGCAAATTAAGTGCGAATTAACACAATCACCAAGAAATAGGTGGGGTCTGCATGACCTGTAAGTGGGAAATATGGTCTCAGTAATAAAAGTATGAGAGAGAAATGAGCCAGAAGAGCACTTCTCCCCTGCATGGCATCTTTGCTGCCTAAAGGTCAGGTAAAATGAATTGTTATCAGCACCTGGCAGGGCTGCAGAGACATCCAGCTCCATGTTCCCACTGCTCAGGCAGGTTACCACGGTTAAAACTTCACCCTGCTCTTAAAAAAGGGCCAAGCTGAGGACAGGGCGATGAAATTCAATGTATGATTAGCCATTCACAGCTGGAATAGTCACTGGTCATTCTAAAGGAGACAACAGCAAAAACAATGGAGAAGGGAGGGTTTTCACTCCCTTTGCACAGCTCCAGCTCCGCAGGACACGGCGTTTTCTGTGGAGGAACAGCACAAATGTCAGCGACACGGTGGCATTTCATTTCTCACCGAGGTTCCACAGGCAAGGTGGAGCCCAGGCGTTACTCACAGTCTAAATTTAGGCACTGCTCTCTCCACAGAGTCTTGGCAGACAAAAACCCCTGAGGTGGAGCCCCCAGAGCTGCCGGGACAGCAGCTGACTCCCATCCAAAGGCATCGCCTCGCCGGTTCCGTGTCACGCCTCGGGTCAGAGCATCCATGGAGTCAATGACACAGGGAGAGCACAGAGCAGGCTCAGGGATGAATGAAAGATAAAGCCTGGACATCTGCCAGCTGCAAACTCAAAAAAAGTCACAATTCAATAGCCCAGACGTGATTTATGCTTGGTGTTTAGTAACATAAACACCGCGTGTGTTGAACAAGATTTATGTGCAATTTGGGCATAGCTTGTATCCGAATCCGTCTTTAATTTGGGAACACCACACGCTTCTGACCAGAAAAAACAACCAACCCCTAAACCCAGGTAAAACAGAATATGACAACAAGCTGGAAAGAGCAACATTTTTGCATGTCAAAATTAATAAATGTCATATCTTTTGCTCATGCAGAAAAAAAATGCAAGGTCACTTTCAGCAGCTCCAGCGAGCACTCCCGTACTGTATGTGGAGTTTTAACATAATATAAAGCCATCTGGTATGGAAACTCAAGCTCAGCAGACGCATTTGGAAAACAGAGCATTCATTTTTATTGTGCGCTAAAATTACATTTAAAGTGTGCTCAAAAGCGTAACTAAAACAGATTGTCCCTTCCAGCATTTGTGTTGCAGGCATTGATGGGGCCTCTGTTTGTGGAGTCTGTGTTCAGACCTTTGGTCTGCCTGCTCTCCCTGTCATAATATTAAAAGGGAAACATCTTTCTTTCTGATAAATACAGCTCCAAATAATCATCTAAATGTTCTTTTATGCTTGTTAGCTGTTCAAATTTTCTGAAGAAAATATAGTATTAGATTTCAAAGTTTGTGCTCTATGAAAATCCATTTGACCCAGAAAAGCAAAGCATTACAAGCTGTCTGGTTTTTGTATCAGCTGCATTAATTCTTGGTCTTCACAGCAAAATAATTATATAAGAAAAAAAGGCAGGCAAAAAATATAAGACATTTTCTCTTCCTGGTACTGAAAAAGCCACAGACCTGGAACAGTGAAAACACTACACCCAACACCCTCTAAAGGAACAAGTTCATCTACAACTTGCTATTATGAATCCACATTTTTGGAGTTTCAGTGCGATTAGGTTTTGTCTCTAGAGGCTGGAAACTGGTTACCTTCAACAAAAAAAAAGACAATCCTAACTAAACCAGATGCATGTTTGGTCTTGCATACAAACTACAGTAATTTAAGAAGTGAAATTAATTCTTGATCCTTTTGTAAGATTTCAGGAAGATAAAACATTTTCAGTCAGGGTGGTCTTAAATCAGTAAGGACAGTAATGTTTTCTTTATCTGGTGAAGAGGCCCGTGTAAGGAAACATTCTCAAAACTGACTGCTCTTTTCATAAATCAGAATTACCTTTCAAGAGACTTCGAAGTTGTTCAAAAAGCTCTAGATTTATTTTTTTCTGTTTGGTCACCTTTTACCAAAAACCCACCTGTACCCAATTCTTATTTTCGAGTGTTTATAAAGAGAAATCCCCTCCACCATCAACTTTCCCCTCATTTCTGCTAAGCCAGGCTTAGGTCCCAGAGGGCCCCAGCTTCCAAGGGCTTCCAAACATTCCCTGGAGTTACACCACTCCTGCTTCCAGACCCACACATTCCCTCCACTCTTACCTTACTCATGACTCAGATGGCTCAAACCAGAGAATCTCCATGACTCCAAATTCTTGCTTCTCTCCCAGATCTTCCATCACAAGTGGGATATTGACAGCACAGATCCCACCCTGACCCTACCAGGAAAAGATTTACTCATGCCTGAGCTGCAACACTGCTGCCTCTTTTCCCTTGTTTAGCCTTCCCTAAATTCCAGCTCTCGGTATCAGGGCTCCAACAATGCAGCAGTCAAGCTACTCTCCACAGCTTGTAATTCGCACTTGCTATAAATCATTATGGGATGCTCTCAATGAAGGGTTCTATATGTATAAAAAAAAAATAAATGCATGAGTTGGGTTGTATATCAGCAATATTCCTCCTTGGAAACTCATCTTTTATGTTGAAGGTCTGGGAATCATAGAACACCAGTCATATTTAACTTTCTTTCCTGTTCTACTCCTTGGATGTCACAGATTCATACACAGTGGCTTTCAAGACTCTTTTGTTGTCACATAAACCAGTTTGATCCCAATACCAAAAAAAAAAAAAAAAAAA
>VZTI01004179.1:1401402-1414900 GCA_013397865.1 Struthidea cinerea
AGGAAAAGCTGGGGTAGAAAACATCACTTCCATTTCTTTGGCTGCTCAGTAGTGAGGTTAGACAGAGGCACAGGAATATCTATATCCTTACCCAAAACTGATTCAAGTATATATCATTGCTTTTTGACAGGTCCTAAGCAGCTGAAGCTTGTTCTGGTGTAAGAGCAGATGTCAAAGCTCAGCAATTTTCCAAGAAATGATTAAATGTTCAATAGGCTAAAATCAGAGGGCAGACACAAGCAGGATTCTCCAGCATAACTTCCATGATGCTTTTATTAGTGGTGACACTGACACTAAAAGCCAGCGCATGAAATATAAAATGCCTACCTGAAAACACACCTCTCCCACAGCCCCTAGGATTTCCTATGAAATTCCTGAGACTGAATTCAGCACCGATTCCCTCCAGCTTGTGTCAGCACAACTTCACCAATTCCGAGTGAACCCAGCTCAGAGCTATTTTTTCCAGCCGGAGTCCCCTGACAGCTCCATCAGCACAATAGCAGGTATTTTCCACTCCTGCACAGTGGAACTTTTCTACTCTCTGAACAGCAGCCTCACAGTCCTGCCAGCTCCTTGAAATACAAACTGTGGGCTGCAACACACCCAAAACTGTGCCCAGGATCTGCCCCATAATTGAGGTGTTTGCCTTAAATCAGCTGGACAATAAGTGCTACCTGTTATCGACTTGCCAGTCCCTTCTGCTTGAATTTCCCTCTGCTCCCAGGTCATTGGGCTGCAGTGAGTGGCTGCAACAAAAAAATGCCGGCAGTGAAAGCACTGATGCCACCTCTGAACCCATTTTGTTGGTTTAGAAAAGCTGGTGTAGATGGAAAAGAACAAACCACCCCTTAGGAGCATGTCAAAGAGCAGGAAGCTCAAAAGCTCATCATTTTTTCAATCATTCAGCCATTCTAATTAAAAAATTACTGCCTCCGCCTACAGACCCTGGATCTCTGGTCTTGCTTCTGGAGGTATATGATGTTTATCCTACATTTATGATTTTCATACATAACATATATGTTAAACATCCTTTAATTCCATCTCTTCCCAGTGGCCCCAAACTCCCACACCTCCACCAGCTGCTGTGAGGCCACTTCCCCACCTCCCACAATGAATCTTCTCACCTTTCCCACTTACAAACAACCCTACAGCAACCACAGAAGCATCAAGGATGAACCAATTCCATCAGAAATAGCAGCAGGTGGGATTAGCATGAGACAGCACCACATGAACTGTCCCTTTCTGTGGAGTTTCCATCGATAACCAGAGTTGGAAAACTCACTCAGGTGGAAAAAATTCCATCCTTCTTGGCATTAGAGAGTTCCCAAAGAGAGTTGTAGAAACACGAACTGCAGTAAATCTGCTCCTCACCATCTGTATCTCATGATATACACAAATGATCCCAGGAGGATCAAAACCAGTAAGGAATTACTTGATTTAAAACCTTCTTGTTATTCCTCACCTAACACAAACCCTTTCTGTGCAGCCTTTTCCACATCGATGATTTGGTGACGCACTCAAGATTTGGCAAGAAAACTTCCAATAATATTTATACAATGTTTAAACTAGTACCTACTGAAATTAAGAAGTAAACATTTCAGTTCTACTCTACCCCACAGGCAAATGTATATTTTCATAGATAAGCCAATTATTTTAAATTTGCAGATATAAAAGCATTCTACAAATCATACCTCTGTACCCAGCAATTAATTCTAGGTACTATCTCTGCACTTGTGCACTACAATTATACACTAATAAAATATAATTATCCCAGTTTCAAGTGTCAGAAGGTTACATTTCTCTTTTCCAACCTAAAATATGCTTTGTTTTTAAATGTAAGGCTCTCAATGGCATTTAGGATGATCTAAACTCGTTTCTGGTGTGTCCTGGACTAATAATTTTGTTCTGCAGCAATGCTGGAACAGGAACAAGTGTATTTTTCTGTCCCACGCTGCTGCAGGCTTACATTTTTCTAGTTTTGGTAAAATACCCTTCTGTGACCTTTAGATTTCCAAGTGCAGAGGTGAGAGAGATGCTGGCCTGAATTTCTGATCATCGAGGGTTAATCCATATGAAAGCTTTAGGTTTATAAAGCACATGGGAAGAACAGGATTCACAAGTGGACTTGTGTGTGTCTCAACCCTGTAAAACTCTAATTAGGATTTCTCACAAGCTTTTATGAGCTTAGGTGACAAAAAAATCTAGTATAGTTTAATATTATTAGACATAGAAATATGAGATATTAGTAATACTTTCTGCAAGCAGTTACCATATGATACTGCAGATTGAATCTATGCAAAGCCAAGAAAGGATATTATACCCATATCTGCCAGCGTGATTTACCTAACTGTGATCAGTGAGCACGATGGTGAGAAAGCATGAGGCATTAAAAGATTTGTGTCATGAGTTAATGCACTCATCAGACAAAGTAACTCAAATTGACACAGATTTTCTTGGGAACTTTTATAACAGCATCAATATCCCATTCGCCAGTCCTGCGGAGCAGCCAGGCTTAGGGTCTGGCAGCAGAGCACAGCTGCTTTACAAGAGGAACTCCTGGTTTTGGGAAAGGTTCTGCCCATGGCTCGAGGTTTTTACCAGGAGTTTGAGTGCATTAACCCTCTGCACAAGTGCTTACTCCAATCCCACTCCAGATAAACTGCCCTGGACAAGTGCAGCTTAGCAGCACACCTTGTGCTGGATAATGAAGCAATTCCTGCTGTTTGAGAACCACCTCCTGAGTTCCCCAGCACTGGCAGCTCCCAGCCATCACTGTCAAGCTGCCTCTTCCCCTGGGTGGAGGGTCGGTGGCGGTTCAGCACAGATTCCCCTCTTCCTGACAAATGACAACTGCTCAAGCTGTGAAGTTCTCCTGCTCATTTTCCTTTATAGGTGGCTCTATTCCCAGCGCTCTAATGTGATTCAGCTTCATAGCCAGGCTGCTTATATTTCTCCTGGAGATTGCAATTATATTTCTAAACGATTCTTTGTGTTGCTGCGAGAATCAAACAAAAGGGGGGAAAAAAAATGTTCAAGTTTCAATGAAGGAAATTTCCATAATGTGTGGTGGCTGTCACAATCTTGCTGATAGAAATAATTACTCCTCCTGATGTAACCACACTGAACCACCGAGAAATGGGGATAAAAACTGTTACCCATCTGTGCAAAGCTCTTTCATACATGCATATGAAAGAAGAGCTAAATACAGAGATTAGAATACTCTGGGATTGCAGCAGGACACGGATCCCCAGGTGACAGGCACTTCTTACCTCAGGCCCTGAGAGGAGGGAGGAATTACCTCTCTTTTTGACAGCGACAAAGGATCCGTGGTGATTTGGGATAACTTTGTGCTTGGCCTCCATGTGATCCACTAGATTATGCATGTAAATCCTCAGTTTTGGCTGATAAACTGGAAGTATCAAGAAACAAAAGCACATTCTGCTGTAGCACGAGCTAATGATATTTTTCTGAGCGAGAGAAACCCACATTCTCTGCAGACAGCACACATTGTTTACAGATAAACCACTGAGAGCGGCGAACAGGAGAAAAAATCAGAAATGAAAGGCCATTTCTGGGGGTGCTGGGGTTCTCCTCTTACCCACATACCAGCCAGGGAACAGTTCAATCGATCACCAGGTGCATCTCTCTGATCACTTCAGGATATGGCTTGTACAGCCCAGAGGATTCAGCGTGGCTGGAAGCACCTGGGCACTGCTGGATTTGCTGTCTCAGGCACTTGTGAAGGTTTCAACAGCAAACCTGCCTGAATGCAAAGCAAATAAGCGATGAGGCAGCAGCTCCTACAGATCTCCTGAGCAAAGCTAAACGTGGGAAATGAGCTAAAAGTTAACTCAGAAAATGTGGCCAGGTCTCTGTGGGCGTGCAAGGGGTGCCATACAGACATCACAGCTGGAAAGCATTGCAGAAATGTGAGTAGGGAGATAGTGATTGTTGAATCAGAGAATCAGAGAGGGGTTTGGGTAGGAAGGGATCTTAAAAATCC
Organism: Struthidea cinerea; assembly: GCA_013397865.1. NCBI lineage: Eukaryota > Metazoa > Chordata > Aves > Passeriformes > Corcoracidae > Struthidea > Struthidea cinerea. The sequence goes on from VZTI01004179.1 coordinate 1,405,406, forward strand.
TCTGGTTGCAATCCCACTGCCACGGGCAGGGACACCTCCCACTAGGCCAGGCTGCAGGTCTGTTCTGTTGTTACAACCTAAGCCAGGACCCACTGTTAAACTGCTCTGTAACAGCATTGCCAAATTAGAAAGCGTACCCAGAGCTGGAAAAATTCCACGTGGACAGCTCCACAAAGCTACAGGCAGTCTGCTGCGGAAACTCCTGCACCGACCTATCTCAGCAAAATTACCTTCCCTGCCCAGAGGCAACCAGAATCCATTAACACAGCCCAAAGCCACCGGATAGTCCAGCCCTTCCCAGGAGCCACAGACTCCTCACACCACATCTGGCCCCCTCCACAGCCACACCAGCACAGACAGCCCTCCAAATACCTCTCAGCAGAAGAGAAAGTTGAACAACAAACTAGATTGCCTCGGGGTGGAATTGCACCTGCAGCCCAGAGCAACTGGAGCCCAAGAGCGCGATAAACCCTTCATCCCAAAGCAGAGCTGCTCAAACCCTCCCTGCAGCAAACTCAGCACAGCTGAGCTCATAGCTCCAGGGCTGCCTTCTCCAGACACCCTCTCTGACTGATGGGGGGCTTCGCTGGGGCTGGCTGCAGGAAATTTATCATTTTTGGGAAAGTCCCCAAAAACCAGCTCAGTGCACAGTGCCATCAGGACGGTCAGAACTAACAGAAGTGTGACCAGAACACCCAGAGTCCTAAACCCAGCAATCCTTGTTCCTACACATCCCCCTCTTCCTTAAAAACCCCTGGAAATCCAGGTTTAAAAGACCACAGACTAATAATAACTCTCTACAGAGCTACTGAGAGTTTCCCAGGCTTTTCTCAGCACAGGAGAAGACCTCAAGCATCTGTGCAAGGAGAGGGTTTTTCAGCAAAGATTTTATCCCGTCACTGAACCCTCACCAGCTCCTTAACAGGTGTCAGGGAGATGGGACCATGCATCCTTTTGGGTTTTCTGCAGGAGTTAAAACATCTCAGGTATCCAGTGCAGCACTTGAACCATCCTCATCCTCCTTGAAGCTGAATATTCAAGTTTAGCAAGGCAAAACCAGCAGTTATTCTTAAGCCTTTTCAAATAATAAACATTCAAATTAATCCTCAATGTATTTTTTTTAATTTACTTCAGCAGATTTCATACCTGTGATATTAAATATTTTCGTTCTAAAATATGCACGAATCACTTTTCAGAGTCTTCTGGGTTCATCCCTTTAACTCAGAATTAAAGAATTTAAGTGAAAATTATCCAATTAATAAAATGACTGTAAAAAAACAATACTACTGATAATAACAGTAATTTGAAACATGCCTCAAACTGGAACTTCTCCTCTTAATCACAAAGTCAAATATTCTTGTATAAGATAAAATTAATGACCAGAATCATCAACGTTTTGAATTATTTTGGAAATTCTGAATGAGAGAGCTTTGAGAAAGCAGAACCCTCTATGGAGTTATCCCACCTGAGAGGAGATGAGGAAATGGCAATCATTTACCCAAGTCTTTGCACAGTAGCCATGGGTTTGGATAAACAGGGACTGAAATAAATAAATCTGTGTCTCCGTCAGATGCAACTCAAGGAGAGACTGTGATTCAGGAATAATCCTTTAATTTCCTATAAATTAAAATATAAAGAAAAGCTGCAAAGCAACCTCCCACACTGATAGGTTACCTGTAAGAGTGGATTTTTTTCTCCCATGTTGCTCTAAAAATTCAGCCCAACTCTGCTTTCGAAAGGGGGAATTGTGCACAACAGAAGAAGGAATTTCATTACCTGCCCTGCACCCTTTCCCAGGGATCAGAATCACACATGGAGGCTTCTCCAGTGGGTTTTAACCCCATCACGGTCAACAAAAGCTCCTCAAAGTGGAGCGGGAGAAAAGGATGATTTTATTGACCCGTTGGCCACTTCGGGACATCCCTCTGGGTTTTCCTGTCCCAGGGCAGTCCGGGGATTCTGTGGGGCCATTCCTGAGCACGATGCAGCAGGAAGGCTCCCAGCTCCACGTCTCTGAGCCGCTCAGGTTCCACCTCAGCCCTGTAACTTGGAGGATGCTGCCACCAAGAGTTTTGAAGCCAGAAGTGGCACGGTGACAGCTGTTGTCAGTGAGGACAATGAAAATTGGCAGATTTAGCCAAGTATGAAGCATGACAAATTGCAGGAAAGCGAAAGGAAGGCAGTGCCTCCCTCAGCTGAGGAGTCAGATGACATTTGCAGGGAAGCTTGTGGGAATTCTCCAGACAGTCTGCAAGATGTGCTAAATGTTATTTGCATTAGAACAAATCATAAGGTATCGACTGCAAAATCATTTCCCTTTAATGAAGACTCGGAGGGAAAAAAAAATCAGAGTCAATTAGAAGACTGAAACTACAAATATGTTGTGCTTTACATATCTCTGAAGCATGAAGGAGCCAATAAAGTGCATTTAATAAAAATGAACAGCAAAATCGCTGCGGCTCATCAGGCTGACAGCGTTGCTGAGTTCTTGCCATGCTGAGGAGGCTTCCCCTCCTCTCCTTCCATCTACACGAGTGGTACTTTTCCCAAAAACATGCTATTCTGCATAGAAAGAGAGATCCCACACGTATCTGTTGTTTCTTACCACTGCAGTGGAATTGTCACTTCATCTCTTCTCACAAAACAACCCAACTGCACTGCACCAGTGCCTCACAAAACCACAGCTCAAACCACAACCTACACTTGCTCAGCAGCAACAGGAGGGGTCCTTTTATTTCTGACAGATTTGGGGGTTTCTTTTACTAAATCGGTTTTGTTTCGTCTGTTGATCACATTCTCTCCTTTCACAATATTTGGTTTCAGCTGCTTTGGCATCTGAGTGCAATTCTGATTTTTCATTGCACTGTTGTCAGGTGACAAGTGAGAAAAACTACAACAAACATTTTTAAGCGCTACCTGTCAGCCTAAAAGAACCCTGCAAACTGATATTGAAGAAAGATTCATTTTCCTCCAAAACACTTTTAGTAATACTTAAACCGTGCATTTCATAGCCCTAACAGAAACCAGAATGCATCTGAATTTCAGCTTGCATTTTAAAGGCAGCACAGTCAGTAACAAAGTCGTGCTGTTTCTCCATGACTTACTAAAAGGCACTATCTAAAAATTACCTTTTTCTCTTATCAATGTGACTGTCATGTAACTCACCTGGAGATAACCAAGAGGAACAGCGTGGACCACCCACAGACATCCCTTATCTCTCAAGTTAGAGCTGCTCAGATAAGCCCAAGGGGTGACAAGATATTCCAGAGGTGTCTGGATGCAATCCTGTGCCATGTGCTTGAGCAGGGAAGGGGGTGGGACCAGATGAGCCCCTTGGTCCCTTCCAGCCTGACCCCTTCTGTGGCTGTGTGACAACTCCACTGCATTCTGTCCCATCCCTTGGCCCTTCCGTGGCAAGAAGTGACAATTACAGCACACCAAGTGACATTTTTAATTAGATACCACGCTTTTCTGAGCCAAGCAAGTGACCCAGAACACCTCAGTGATGAGCATGACATTTTCTTGCAACCTGAAGCCAGGTGAAAAACATGAGTCTTAATTTAAATGCCTCTTTCTTCCTGTTAGGTAAATTCTCATACACTTATCTCTGAGAGATGGAGGGTACACAAATGGAAAAGCAGGTTGGGTTTTTTTCCTTCTACTTCATACTTTATAATAAAATAATTTAAAGTTATTAAAGGCCAATTCCAGCACTTCTTTCCTCACAAATTTCCCACCATCCAGTTCCGTCACAGCGCCTTCATCCTGCTGAACAGGATGTTTTATCCCAGTACTTCAGAGGAGGGAGTTTGAGCTGCTTTATTAAACCCTCAAATACTTCCACGTTCCTTTGGCAGAGCAGAAAGATAACAACAGAGGCCACGGGATTGCAGCAGAATTAAACTAACCCTGGTGTGAGCTGGGTGTCCGGGAAGGTGACAACAAACCACCCCCTGAACACCCCTTCCCCATCACCCCGGGTCACGCAGACACAACTCCAGACCTCAAACATTCCAAGGAAGCTGGATCCAAACAAGGGAGGAAGAAAAAAGCTTGGAATCAAGCCTACAAATGTCATATACATTGTAATTCTCTACTTTTGAATCTCACTTGAAATAGAAGCTCAGCACAACCAAACTCAGATGGTTTCGTATCCAATGTCTGTAATTGCTGTGGATGAAGGGAGGAATTGTTTCAGGCTGGACAGATGAGAAAATCACGGGGAAAGAGCCTTCCTTAGAAGTTTTCAACAACCTAACAGAGTTTGGAAACATGCTGTGGACACTAAATATGCATTAGGAACACTGAAGAAGAGATTGTTACAAAAGCAACCCCCACAACAGCTGTGTTTGCAGCAAAAAAATTTAAAAAATCAGTAAATGTTGAACAAATTTTCATCCATCTTTCTACTCCTCACATACAAATACTGCTGTTCCCCCCAGAGATTTAGGCATCTGCAAGCTCTGCTGTACATGAGGAAAAAAAATAGAGCAAGACAGTCAATATTTTTGATAAGAGAGAGTTAAAAGGGAAATCTGAAATCCCTAATGTTGTCCTCCATGTCAAAAAGGAATACTTTTATCTTCCTAGAAAGATTACAACAACAAAAAGAAAATATTCTCAGTCCTGATTTCTCAGGACTTTCAAAGATAAGGTGGTGAAAAATAAACTTTTGGTAAGATGTAGGAAAAAAGTCTTTGCTGTGTGTCTAAAGTCATCTGCAGCTTAGCAGTTGCTGGAAAACACTCCAGGTTTCAATTAATTATTTGTTTCTCATTGAGATAAGAATGAGCTGCAAACTCTGCCTGGGTTACTAAAACCTGGGTAAAAATCTCTCTGTTCAGTGCTGCCAGCCTGGAAGTGACAGCGGGAAGAGACCTGAGCATCCTCTGCTGAATGAATCCTTCACTGGGAGAGAGCAACAAGACCCTGCTGTGCCTCATCAGCCCCTGCTCTCAAGGACAAGATTTGCCATCTTTGATCACTGATTATTTTCTAGGGATTTCTCTTCCCCAGTTTTCTCTCTGCCTTATACCACTGAATTCCCAGGCAAAGCAGTGGAAACCAGGGTAACTGGAGTTTAAACCAAGCAGATGGCTGTGAAAGAACAATTCCACCTTCCCATGGAATAAAAGCACAACATGAGTGTTTGGCTTCTCAATTCAAACCTGGACCAGGGTTTTCTTGAGGAAAAACTGTACTTCTTGAAAATAAAATACTCTTAAACCTCACTTTTTCCTTCCACCTCTTCTTTTGCTTGACCAATGTGGGCACAGTCTGAAGGTTCTTGTATTATCTTCCCCATCCCTGGAAGTGTCCAAGGCCAGATTGGACCAGGCTGGGAGCAAACAGGGATAGTGGAAGGTGTCCCTGCCCATGGCAGGGGGTGGGACAGGATGATTTTTAAATTCCCTTCCAACCCAAACCATTCTGTGATTCTATCAGACATCCTCCTCTCCTTGATCAAAATACCACAAAGAAACATTCCTTCCAAAGGAAAAAATGAGGAATAGCAAAAAAAAAAAACAACCAAAACCAACCAACCAGGAAAAGAAGATCTGAACTTCTTCCCATGCAGACCCTGTGGATTGTTTCTCTCCTCTCACGCTCCAGCTCCTGAAGCTCTCCTGCCCTTTGCAGGGTCACACCGAGCAGCACAACCTGCCTGGCCGTGGCAGAACAAACCCAGCATTCCCGTGAGGAACTGAAAGGAATTAAGGAGCGTTTTGACTTCAGGAACTGCAGCAGGCCCAAATTCTTTGGAACTCCGTGCACCTCCCACAAGGCGGCCCTTTGGTTTGCTTCCCATCTTGGAACCCCTGTGTGGAAGCCAGCCAAACTAAAAACTGGTGGTTGCTCAGCTTTTACACTGCAGTTCAGCCGGATTTCAGGCTTGCCTTTTATTTTTGTGGCAGGAAAATAAAAGGGACAACACGGGGGAGAATTCTCTGTATTATCACGAGTGTTCCTGGGTGCTGTGCTCAGTGGAGGTGGTGTTCCTCCCCCAAAGCAAGAGCCCTAAATTCTGTGGGGGCAGAAATTCCTGATTTAATGGCTTTAAGGTCATTGAATGGAATCATACAGGCTGACAATCACTCTAAAGTTCATTTTTCCATGTGGGAGGGTGAGGGGGGACCACCAGCACCCAGGTCCAGCTGGGGATTTTTAAACTCAGCTGCAGTTTTATTTAAAGTAACATCAAAAAGTAAAACTATTAAAGCATAAAAACCCCGATATCGAGTTGTTTTCCAGCACAATCACAGCCATGCACACAAGGAATAACTCCAAGGCCAAAACACGAGAAAAACTTTCCTCAAGCTCATTGTGTCCTCTCAGTTTAGAAATTCCCTCTCATTTTAACACCCTCATCTATTCTACCTCCTGTTCTTAGACAAAGTTTCAATTATACAAAAATTTGGCAATGATCTTCCCATGCCCCGAAATTCCTGAGGAATAAATTTAAGCTCTCACGGACCTACGACACCAATCGCTCAATCTGGATCTTGGAACTTCTGAATTCCTGGAGAATCCCCACACACCCGCAGCTTCATCCAAAGAAAAAAAGCCAGACACATCCCTAGTCCCAAATTTTGCGTTCTTACCACTAAATGGCTAAATGCCTTTGAACACTGAGCAGCAGAACAGCACCTTGAAAAGGGATGTGAAACTACCAACCCACAGACACCCGAATGTCACAAACATTAAAATAAAAATGGAGTACACAAAATCCGCTGTAAATCTGAGGGGGAAAAACCCACAGACTTTGAAATAATTTTGATATTCCCTTTCAAGAATTTGAATTGATGGAATTGAGGTCAAAAAAAAAAAAGACGGAATTGAAGTCAAACTTCAATTTTACAGGCTCGATATGTTGCAATTTCTCCTGAAGTTTTCAATACAAGAACTTCAATTTTTTTAACTAAAAACAATCTCGTCTGTCAACTGCACAAAATATTTTTTCAAGATGGTTGACTGGAGAAACAAATCAGAATAAAGTGGCTGTCATCAGTAAATCAGCTTTGACAGAGCAGCACATATCACCGATTTTCATGGGAAATACCTGTTAAATTCCCTTCTCTCAGAAACCGCTTTCCTCATGGAAGAAAAGTGGCCAAGGCAAGAGAAGTAATTGATGTATTATCCACGATTATCTTTCATTATTTTCATCCTTGCTTAACATGCCTCTCCTTGCTGCTGTTCACAGTGGTTCAATCCACACACAAATCATCTCTGCCTTCCCCAAGACACCGATCCTGAGAAAAACAGGATCTTCCAGCAGAATATCAGGCAGAAAAAAATCTCAATAACCCTCGACTACTTGGAGCATGGTAGCTCTGCAAATAAGATGTTTAGCAGCCAGATTTCTGCTGTTTTGCACAATTCTGAGATAAATGTGAAATATATTTATTGATTCTGCAGTTGGCGAGTCAAAGTCGCTGTTCCAACTGAAGAGGCTCGAAGAAAAATAGAAAAACAAAGAAAAATACAGCAGATATTTATGTTTACTTACATTTCTGAGAGTCAGCATTACAGACACGGGATCCTGCTGCTTGACTTTTAATTGCACCTTATGGAAAACCTTCCCACTGACATAAATATCCCTGAGAATGGAGTTATTTAACACCCATGGCAGCACAGCTCTGCCATGGTCTGGTGACACCACAAAAGTCAACAGTTCTACAGAGAAAGGCTCCAGCACAGCTGAAAACATAAGTTTAAAACACAAAAAGAACCTGCCGTTTCATCAGTTCAGAGTCTGTTGGCTTATAGAACATAATTTAATGTTTTTCTTTAAAAAATCTACAAGATTTTTTGCTTTTAGCATCTGTAAATCTCACTATACCACTTCAGAAAACTTTAATTAATAGGAAAAAAAAGTTTTAATGTCTCCTCTCTGTATTAAAAGCAAATGTGAGCTTTCTGTTCAGAGGTATCTTATTTTAGACGAAGGAAAAGAAACACCCAGCTCAACAGCTCCCAAATAACACCAAACCCACACTGACAGGCCCGGATGCTCCATTGGGAAAAAAATGGGAAAGGATTTCATCCTCCTACAGCACCGTGATTCCCCCAGATGCCAACATCGTGTACTCATCTTGCACAAAGAAATCACTATAAGAAAATAAATCAATCAAAGAAAAAAACCTGTTCCTCATTGAAATATTGGTCAACCCACCAGAACCTGAACTTTTAAGACCTTTCAGTACAGATAGGAACCTATTTTGATATTTCAACTTTCTGCTTCCCAATTGCATTTGAAATTCCCATGAGGTGTTTAAGCAAATTTAAAAAAAAAAGTTAATTAAGAAGTAGAGCTAAATGACTCAATATCAGCTGTTTCCATTCACAAATCCAAATCTCTACAGGTATTCAGAAGTCACAACCTCGGGAGGAATAGAGACACATCCATCTCCAAAACCCTGCCCTTTAGATTTGTAGCCCTCAACACATTTCATGTTCTGAAATTGCTTACCTTGATAATCTAATATTGTAACTCTCAGAGCTTCTCCCTGGTAAGGTGTAGGTGCTAAAAAGCCAGAAGCAGAGAAATTCTTCAGCCTATTCTCAATATTCTGTGAGCAGACTGTCTTTCCTATGTAAACTATTTTAAACAAGGTCACAGTTCCATCAACTTCTTGCACCCGCAAGTTGTTTTGCAAGATTGTTCTGGCTTTGACTTTGAAAATATTTTGGAATCGGTATCTTAGAACTTGGCCAATCCTCTCAAGGGGTGGATGGCTGAGGAACCAATTACCTATTGCCACTCAACACACTTTTGCCATCTATCCTATATAGCAGTCAGAAAATTATTAAAGAAAAGCTTCGGCTTCCACTTGTTCATGAGCCTGGGCTCTGGGGCGTTTTCTTTGTGCGCCTCGGACACGACAGCGACAGTAAGGAATTCTGATTTCACAAATGCTGGACTCTGGCACTGCAGAGCAAAATCAAGAAATCAGAAGCAGCCGATTGGAAAGAGAAAAACCAACACTGTGTGAAATACTAAGATCGAGGCAAAAATTTAAATTTACATTTCTACCAAACTCTGATAGGGAATTAAAAACCAATCAGATCAATTCCATTGAAGCTGTCTCAAGTATTCAAAATTATTTGCCTTAGCAATGGAGCCCATTTTTATATTTAGAAAATGCCTCAGTCAAGTCTGTGCCCTGTGGCTTTGTACTATTCAAATTACTGAGTAATTCAGCCAATGATGCCATCATTCATTTGTCTGCCACAAATCCAGGGCACGCAGAGCCCAAAACACAGCAGTTCCAGGGTTTTTAAGGTGCTGCTGTGTTTAACATTGCAGGATCTCTTACAGGAATTGGGTACAGAGTGGTTCACTGAATGGTTCTTCCTTTTGAAGCAAAAAATATTCCATATATACAGATTATTGCTTGTAGTGTGGCACAAAATAATCAAATATATATAAATTGAAATTTCTTGGGGTTTTTTTTCTGGTTTTAAATCTTGACACCTTTTTTTTTTTTTTTT
>VZTI01004179.1:1414918-1428596 GCA_013397865.1 Struthidea cinerea
TTTTTTTATCTGCACCTTGGAATTGTGCTTAGCAAAGCTCCTGGCTGAGCAGGAAACTGAAATAGAATTTTAATCTGTACCCGACAGATTTTACATTCAATTTCCTTTTCTTATTCCAACACCAAATAATTGCCTGTGCATGCAGAAGAACAGTTGCTATTTAAACGTTTGTGGAGAGCTCAGTTCCTGGCTTGTTGAGCTGCCTGAGGCCACTGGCTAAGAAGATCTAAGGAGTTTTGAATGACTCCATCGTTTCTGTTATCTGCCCAGAACGAACCCTCTGGTCTCCTCCGTGATGGTGATGGGGTTTGTCAGGACTCCACAATTCCCAATCATCATTAATTATTTACAAGCACAGCACCATGGGGTGGTTTAGGTTGGAAGGGACCTTCAAGCTCATCCATTCCCACCTCTGCCATGGGCAGGGACACCTTCCACTATCCCAGGCTGCTCCAAGCCCTGTCCAACCTGGCCCTGGACATTCCAGGGTTGGGGCAGCCACAGTTCCTCTGGGTGAATCACTCAATATTTCATCCTGCAACATCTCCAGAGAGCAGGAGCTGCAGCCAAGATGCAAAGACAGAACACTCAGCTGGGCTGGGCTTCCTTCACAGGAGCTGCTGTGGGGCTGTGCTGTGGATTTGTGCTGGAGCAGTGTTAATAACACTGATTTTATTATTGCTGAGCAGTGCTTGCACAGCATCAAGGCCTTTTCTGCACACAGCAAGAAATACATATCTTTGGTGGATTTAAAAGCATATTTTTCTGATATTGGGGTAAGTAGCTGGTAGTGATCATCAGTGGATTCATCATAATCTTTTCCAAAAGTCTTGAAAATGCCAGTAAAAGTTACATTCTTTAATGTCTTCAATGGTTAATTCAGCCCTTTTTCATTGGTTTGCTGACATGGAACTCACCACAGGTTACCAGACCTCATTTCTGAGCCAAGATAAAGGAATGGTTCTCTACTTGCCATTGTTTAAAAACAAATTATAACCAAGGATCTTCTATTTTAATGAGATGTGTTCAATATAGACAAATTCATTATCTTCCCTACAATGTACTAAACTTTACTTCTTTCTCCAAAGATTAAAATCAGGCATCAGCAAAAGAGCATCTGCTTTTTACCCTCATCACTGAAGTCCCTAATCTCACATAGTCAGTCCCCAAAAAAGGTGTAGGAACAGGGACAAGTTCCTAAATTTACTTTTAGGCTTCCTCCAACTGCAATCCAATGATTTGTGTCCCACAGAAATATTCCCACAGAAATATTCCCTACAGCCATTTCTTACTGTTTTGGTATTCTGATCTACAGGAGAACTGTCTGGGGCCGAGTTCAGCACTCAGGTGTAAGTTGGGGTTTTCTGCTGGGCTGATCTCGCCCTCTGCTCCTGAGGCTCGGGCAAATGCTGTGAATAATCCATTCACTAATGACAAAATTCAGGTTCCAGCTCAGTGCAGCCCGGGTGCACTGACTGTGCTCAGCTCGCTTTGAGGTCCAGCAGTCCTGCAAAACATTCACACTCTCCATCTCTCAGAATAACAAAACCACCAGCAAGCTGAATAGTTTTCATTAAAAGAAACTCGAGTAAAAAGATTTTGTTCTGAATGGAGGCACTGCTCTCCCATGGGCTTGTTTTCATGCCTTTTTTTCCTATTTAAGGAGAATTCACAATGCTCCCATTTTCTATTTCTTCCTGCAAAACAGAGTCCCTGAAAGTGAGCAACTGAAATAAAAATTAATTAAACGTTGGACTAAAGTGAGATTATCAAGGTTTATAAATTCCTTCCTTTGGGATAGAGGCTTCTGTTCAAAAATATTTAAAGAAAAAAACCCTCTAACTACACAGTTTTTGTATTAAGCTACTTATCAAAAGCTTTTCAGAGAGCAAAATGATAATGTTAAATGAAACTCGTGGGTATAGTTTACTCATTTTATGGAAAATCGAGAATAAAGAGCAGCAGCTGGGTCATATGGAAGGGACTTCGTGTTGTCTGTGATTCACCAAAATGGAATGAGCTGGATTATTTTGGGGGAAAAGAGCAAGATCTTGCATGTTGAAGCTGTTCATCCCTATTTTTCTCATTTGTACTCTCAGAGGCATCATCCCTGCACAGGCTACAAGATAAAAGCACCAGCTGGGATCACCAAGCCTCCAGCGGAGCACAGGCCACGGGATTTCCCTGAACTAATTTTAAAATCCTCAGAAACTCAATCTGCCTGAATTTATTTTCACAGACTTTGACAAACACAAGCAGCAATTTATTGATTGAGAAATACTAATTATTGCAAGTAACAGAAGGGGGAAAAAACTGGTGCAAGGTGCTTTGCTGGTGTATAAAGATTCCAATCAAAGCTCAGGTGGGGTTTGGGCACAAATTCCCAGAGAATGGCACGGCACACATTAAATTTTTGTCTCTGGCAGAAGTGTGATAGAGCAGAGGAGCTCTGAAAATGCAGTCTGACTGTGAAGATTTCAAGCCACAAGAAATGGCAGCAAGATTTTATTTTAAGTACCACCAAACCCGGTGGATAAGAGCCTTGCAACCTACTAAAAGTTCATCCTTGCTGCCACAAATCAAACCCGAGCGTCAGGATTTGCCAAGGAGGCAGTGCAGTTGGAATTACTGAGTGAAAGTGTTCTCAGACTCTCACTGAAAGTATCCTCAGACACTCCAGCTCCTCAACTGCTGCGAGACTCAGGCTCTTGCTATTTTATCTGTGCACTTTGAAAGTCAGAACTCGGCTTAAAAAGGCACCTGGATGTGAGATCCTGCAACCCATGGGCAATCAAATGCCTGAAAGTGCAGCAGTCAGCACAGTGCAAGACAGAAATTGGGCTGGGGCTGGAGCCGAGGCAAGTGCCACGAATTCCTGAGCTGAGAAAATTTCCTGTCACTGTAATTGAAAGCAACATGGGTCATAGAATAAACCAGGAAAACCAGTAACTGCGTGTTGGGAGGCAGGTGACAGGAAGAAGGCAGACTTCTAGAATTCGATCTGAATAAGAGCATTGCACCTCCTCATCCCCCACAAAGTTTAACTCCTGATCCTTCTCCAAAGCTATGACAAAGGTCCACTGAGCAGATACAACGCAAAAAATCAACAACAGAATTTAACTCCGTGTCTTGTACAGAGCCCACGGCGAATAAAAGCTCCATGACTTCCTTCCACATCAATGGCAAGGCTCTGGCTGAATTTTGTGGGAGCAAAACCAACCCTGGAAAGAATCCAAAGCTCTGTGGCCCCTTTATTTTATCACCTGCCCTACACCTGCTGGGAGTGAGCAGCAGCCAGTGCCTGCCTGAGGATTTTGTTTTATCCTGGAGACCGCTCCTTTATGATAAACTTATAAAAAAAGGAAACATCAGAAACAAACAATTCAGGGCAACACTTTTTAACTTAGATTGAAAGAAACCATACATCCTTGGATATAAATATTTTCTGTTTTTCAAGTAGGAAATTCTTCAACGACTTTTTTTTCTTTCTTTGCATTTTGACTTAAGTGAAACCCAGATACCTATTCTATATTTACATACATATATACATATAACCTTATTTTTTTTAATATGACACAGAATGTACATTGCTAACTACTTAAATCTATGATCTCCCAGCCCCTGCAAAGCTGCTTCACCCTCCTTACTCCAGACTGAGGTCTCCAGGCCCTATTCCTCCACCTAATTCCATCAGAACTTCGCTTGGCTCTCCAAATGTAGAACCCAATTGTTCCGTGTCTCCTTTCTGAGCAACGCAGATCAAATGAAGGCAATCTGAGTCGGAAGACTGTCACACCAAGTGAAATCTGAATAATCTGGCAACATCTAAAAATGAGCTGGCAGCTCACTGAAGAGCCTCAGAATATCTCACATTATGTAACTTGTCACCGGAACAGACTTCCAAATCCGAGTTCCACGCCAGCCTCTGACCTCAGAGTGAATTTTAAGGGCTCTGAAGCTGCATTTTGCATTGATCCTTTGCTTCTCATCTCATCCCACACTCAGGTCCCCTACTCAAGTCAATAACATTTTGCCTTTCATCATCTCTGACCTCCTTTGCCAGAAAAGCCTTTTTTACCTTTATGTTAAGACATGGCCAGTAATCTCTCTTGCTGCCACGTAACTTTCATGTGGATTGAACTGGATTCACTCCTGAAGGAAAAAAAAACAAGGAATAGGAGCCAAGATTCAGATGGAGAAAAAAACCTTACAAACCTTTTTATATTTGAACAGGCGCAGATGTCTCTCTTTCTTGTGTAGGTACAGGAATGATTAGAATTGATCAAGAACTTCACAGTAGAGTTTTAAGAAACCTGAATTTTGAAGCAAAACATTCAGAAACTTGTATGTTGAAAATACCAGAATGCAAAGCTATTTCCTCCCTTTCACACATTACCTGATATTAAGGATTTTCTTTCTTGATCTGCTTGTAGTGGCACATGGAGGGGTCTCAGCACATCCACCTGTAAATACAGAGGAGTTTGTGAAATAGCTGAAGTACCTATTTTGAGCATGGCCACTTAGCAGATCACAGAGCTACACAAACGTAGATGCTGAAAAGCTTTGGTAGAGAAATTTTTCAGCTTTCTGCAGCATTCTGTGAGAGCTCTGTGTTTCTCATGAAAGCTATGGTAAACACTGCTACGGGTTCTTTGTAAACTGGGTTTTATCTGTGCACCTGGGATCTGTTTTTCAGAGTTGTTATGGTACACAGCGAAATAATATTTTGAAGTGAAGTGGGTGTTGTGAGCTTTGGCCAATGGGACAGGGGGTGGCTGGTCCAAGATCCAATGACCTCCTGTCATCTTTGGGAACCAAGTCATATAACCCAAATTATAATTAATTACATAACTACTTTCTTACTGAACTTGGATTGTGTCGTTACTCGCCGTTCTCGGTACGTCACAGCGACACACAAAAGGACATACAGCTGGTTAAAAAGGAACAAAAGTATCCCATTCTCAAGTGAAACCATTGCTCTGGTACATCCTGTGACCACTAAGAAAATTTTCCTACCATGTAAAATGTCTCTAGTGCAGTTAAGAGTTCAGTGCCTCTCACCCAGTCTGCCCCCAAAGGAAACCCAGAAGATTCTGCAACAACCTGTCACATATTTGAGGGTTACTGACATGTCTTCCCTCCATGTGCTCTTTGTAGAACCATTATATTTGTGCAAAGTGCAGTTCTGCTATAATGAGAGCTATTGGCTCAGATTAAGATGCATAGCCCTTCTCATATTTTCCCCAAAAGTTTTGTTTAATATACAGGCTGAATCTCTCTGATGTTGAGCACATGGATCCTCTTTGTCCTCCTTGTGGTTCTTGACTTTAGGCCCTGCCCACGCCATCAGTACAGGAGGAAGATGCATCCACCCCCACCCCACGATGAGACCGACTCCAAAATCATTCCATTAATTTCATTAAATTCTGAGTTATGACTCAGCCAGGCCCTACCAGCAATTTCAGAAAACACATCACAGGATATCATTTTTACTCCCTGAAGTACATCACTGTTTTAATCTGGAGTTGTAATTGACTCCACTTTTAAAAGAGGTGATAAAACGCTCAGGGAGTTGTTGTGCTACCTCCAGATAAGCAGCCCTGGCAATATATAAGGGAGATAGCTGGGCCAATGGCTGGGGGAATGATTACAAACACATTAGAATGATCCTTTGCCACATTGATCTGTAATTTTGTTTTATGCTATCTATTCATCTCTGAACTGTGTGTTTGGAATCATCTCCTAGGGACTCATGCCCCTGGCGATCTCAGTTCCCACTTCCTGCAGAGTCCCAGCCAACAGGGCAGCATGGGATACAGACATGATGGGCAGAACTTGATCCTGAAGCAGATAGGGGTGCAAAGGGAAGGGTTATCAGGGCTGATATTGTTTTCTGCTGGGTGAGATAAGGCAGCACAGCCCCTGTTCTTTCTCAGCAAACACACGTCACGTTTGGTGACAGCAAAGATAAAAATCCTTTCGAGACAGAGACTCCTTCCAGGGCTTGAAGTTGCAGCGAAGGTCAAAAGCAACAAGGGCTCAGTCAGCCTCTGCCAGTGCCATTGGAATTCAGAGGAGCCTTCACAGGCACCTGAAATCAGTTTTTGGAACAACAGGAAAAGGCCCTTGGGGTGGGACATGAGAGAGAAATAGAAATGAAGCAAAAGTTCCCTAATCCTACCCAATCCATAATTGTGTCAGCTCCTGGAATGGGATGTCTCTGCTTGCTTCAGCACCTGCTAGACTAGAAACCTGCCCTTTGCATCACAGCCATGCAGCAGAACTTAACCTTTATCTTCATCTATTCCACGGATCGGTTGGAAAGCACTCAAAAATTAGCCATTGTTTCAGTGGCTCAGAGAAAACTCATCTCCTTCATCATTTGTCTTCTGCGAGGCAAAGATCAGTTCCTTCAGGGAGAAAAACAACACGCCCCAGGAAGGTGTGATCCAATTGCAGGAATGCCACCAACACCCAGAATCTCTGTTTATGTCCATTAAATCACTTCCAGGGCTGTGCAGGCTTCAGCTCCTCACTGGGGAGTTTTGCTGAGACTGTACAGCTAAATGAAAATATTCCTGTTTATACTTCCATGCTTTCATGGTCATCAACTCACCTCAGTATTTGAGGGTTTCACCAAAGGCTCTGTTCTCTTGCCTCTCACTCAGTGGATGGGTCAAGTTTTATCTACAGGGAGCTCAATGACAAAAAGAAAAAATAACAGGTTCATTGTGTCCCAAAACCTCTTTGATTTCTCTACAAAGCCAGTCTCTGTCTAAGGCCCCACAGCCTGGCAAATCAGTTTTAGCAAAGCACAGAAGCACAGAATTCTCTTGCATAAATAGTAAATAACACAGATATTGCTACAATCATGGAAAACATCACTTGGACTTCTTATCACATCACACATCAAAGTTATCAATTACAGGCCAGAGATTTTGAGCAAATGAGCCTTAATTAACACTGCTGCCTCAGAATTTCCTTATTCCTGAACATTCCCAGCTGCTATGGGGAATTAATTAAGGCTTAAATCTTGTGGTTCTTTCTTTAGCACTTGTTGCATGGCAACATTCATTTTTATGTATGAGCTTCTCCCTCCGAATGACTTTATAATAGTCTTACCCAAAAGATGAGCTGTTAAAGTCTTAAAACAGATATTTACACATCTTGGGTTAGTTTTGTTGGGTTTTTCACTCGTAGGACATGAATTATTCACTGATGAGAGGAGCTGCAATGCTCTGGTTGGTTCTAGGCATCAGTAAAATCAGTCAGAGGATCTAACTGGTTTCTTTTTCACAATCAGTTCCACAAGTGTGGGAAGATTATTTGTTATTTCTAAAGGATATTTGTTACTTCTAAAGTGAAGTTTTGATCAAGAGGCATTTTCCAGAAAGGAACTGCAGAGGTGAACTGTGCCATGGAGGTGCCTTCTCCTTCCACGGCATTGTTGGTTAAACTCCCCATGGGATGAAGCAGCCTGACCGAATCCATGACACGACACAAGTAACAGTAATCAATATTTTTGCTGATTTCAGTCAATATTTCCCAATTCATAATAAAATAAACCCCAGAAAAAAACCCAGCATCTCCAGAACACAGTTATGTCTCACTTTGAATGAGTTGCAAGTGACTTAGTTCATATTACACTATAAACAGCTACTAAGAGAAACAATCAGCACCTTATTCTGCCACATTAATTCATAATTCATGAGGATTAGGATTACTGATTCAAACAAAAGAAATTCTGAGCTTAAAAAAAAAAAAGGAAAAATTATTGCATTTCCTAAGATATAAATTGAAATAAAATGGAAAGAATTATTAAAAATACAGAAAGTTCAGATGAGAAGAAACTCTCCTAGCAGAGCGTGTACATCCTTGGTGCTTTAACTGTGGCTCTGCAACAGAAATGCCAAGGAATAACATCAGGTTGACAGCACAGATTCCTTAAACTTTTGTTCTCTTGTCACAGCCTCCTGTGAAATGCCAGTATTTTCTGACCTCACCTGAGACCTCTGTGGACATATTTTAATGTCATTTATTGCCAAAAAGATCACAGCAATATTTAAGAACATGGGTTTAAGGTCTACAAGGATAATTACTAAAGTGAGGATTAAATAACTGAACAGCTAAAATTAGGAATTTAAAAAAATTATCAATTATTAAATAAAAGCAATAACTTTTATTAAAAGCACTCGACTCAAAATCTATGACCCAACTTTATAAATAAAATTTTTAAATGATACTGAACTGATCTTATGTCCTGAAATTCCCTAATTCAGACAGGATCATGAATTAGCTCTTAGATTTTCCATTCTTTGTTTTCTCATTCACTGGAATTTATTAAGAGGCACAGAATCTTCTCCATGTGCTTTAAAGGTTTTAAGATCTCCTATCCTTAGACTTTGAAGCTGTACCAAAGCTTCTCTAACAAAGGCCTAAATATATTTCAGCCTTCACCAGAACATTGTATTCCCCTGTCTGGGAACCTCTGACCACCAACACCAGGAATGTGATTTGAGATGCAATAAATGTAATATTTCAAGGTAAAAGAGATTCCATAAACCACGGGTGAAATGCAGGATGATGGAGATCACAGGATCTTCACATCTGATTTTTGGCAGCATTTCAGGTGCTCCAAGATTCTCCTGATGGAAGGGGGAATCCTCCCGCAGCTGCATCCTTGGATTCCTCACTGATAAGCACCTACTGGAAAAAAAATCTCAGAGAAGATGAAGCCAACCTCTCATGAAGGCTCAAAAAACTCCCCATTTTCCCCAAAGAAATTGCTTAATTAACAATCTTATTCTATTATCCCCTCATTACCCAGGGGTTTTTTTTAAGTATTTTAATTTTTTTGTCTCTGTCAAAACAACAGGAGTTTTTACTTTGCCTAATCACTATTTCCTTAATATTTGAGTGAACAGAAACTGTTTGCACTGACAAAACTGCTGGATCCAGAGAGAGGAACAACCAGTTTTTCTGCCTCCTAAAGGCATTTTTATTCAGGAAGACAAACCCCGCTTCAAACTGCCACTGCAGCTCTGCAGTCTGTCAGTACATGCGAGGACCAACAAACCTGTTCCCAAAAGGAGCCGGGCTCAAAATGGAAAACTCACACCTCAGTGGCTATTTTTAATTTAACTCTTTCATAAGATTTTAAATCAAACCCTCAGTTCAGTGAGAAGATTTGGAGACATTCAGGCAAAAGTTGTTCTAATTCTGGATAATTGCAAATTCTCATTAGTTTTTCACAGGATTTCAGTACTATGGAACTGTCACCAGCCCTGTGGAGGAAACATCCACATACACACCACATTCACTTAACATGACCTCTCTTTGTCTCACCGAGGTTTTGAATGCCCCTGAGTCTGCTCCCCGCCAGTCCCCTGGCACTGGATTTGTTCTATTAGCCAGAAAATCCAGCTACACTCATGCAAACAAGTTTTCCTTCTGCTGTCCCTGCTAGTCTCAAATGATATATTCCGAGCAACGCAGAATGAATTATGAGCAGAGAATAAACAACAGCAAGCTCCAACGTATCCATATTCAAGCATTCAAATTGAGTCTGAAAGAAAGCTCCTGCTGGGAATTTTTTTTTTCCCTCATTTGAACCGACTTACCCACTTCAGTAACATCTCCCCAGTTTCCAAAGGGACGTGGGAACAAGTCCTGAGGAGCTGAACTTGGGTTGCTCTCAGTGCAGGGAATGTTGTGCTCATCCCCATCATTGATGGGGACACGCTGAGCGCAGCTGTGAGCGTCGCACTGGCAATTTGCTCGGGACAATGGAGAGGCAATCCTGGGATGCCTCCCCCTCAGGATGACCAGAGCTATCTGTTCTGCACAAAACTTATGGGACAGAGGGTTTAAAGTGTAGGTGCTAAAAAGCTGGAAGCAGAGAAATTCTTCAGCCTTTTCTCAATATTCTGTGAGCAGACTGTCTTTCCTGTGTAAACTATTTTAAACAAGGTCACAGTTCCATCAACTTCTTGCACCCACAAGTTGTTTTGCAAGATTGTTATGGCTTTGACTTTGAAAATACTATAAAATAGGTCTCTTAGATCTTGGCCAATCCTCTCAAGGGGTGGATGGCTGAGGAACCAATTACCTATTGCCACTCAACACTCGTTTTGCGATCTATCCTATATAGTAGTCAGAAAATTATTAAAGAAAAGCTTCAGCTTCCACTGTTCATGAGCCTGGACTCTGTGTCGTTTTCTTTGTGTGCCTCGGACATAACAGCGACATTAAAGCCCCAGAAAGGTGAGGAATTTGTGTTACCTGTAGCTCGTGCAGGGCAGCCTCGTGCCGCTGAAATCCGTGGGACAGCTTGGCACATGCCAAGGCAATTATTTGTGTTAGTGCAGGCACTGCCAGGAAGGCATTAATCTGGAGATGATTAGAACCTGCTGTTTTCTTTGTGAATAATTTATCTATTGACTGGAGGAGTCATTTATTGATAATTTACAAATGGAGAACACGGCACAGCTCTGCTGGCTGTTGGCAGCCACTCCATGAGCTGTCCCCAGGAATGTGCTCCAGCCACGTCTCTCTGTCATTCCTCATGCTCCAGAGTCAAGAGGGAGGTGTCCCTATCCGTGGCAGGGGGTTGAAATGAGAGCTTTAAGGTCCCTTCACACCCAAACCAATCCATGACTCTAAACCACACCCTGGGGTTGGAGCCTCCTCACGCCACACCCGAGATCTCCACTTGCCCAAATCTTACAATCCAACTTCGATTAAAACATTCAAAGAAACATAACAGAGATACAAAACCCACAGCAAAATGGGAGAATTCCTTTGCTGTACTCAGAAAATGCCTGTGTTAATTTATCTGCCTTTTCATCTTCCTTTCACATGTTTATGTGGCACAAAGAGCTCCTGGAAGAGATACAAAAATTAGGAGAAGAGAACCTCCTACCTCAATCAAAGAAATATATTCCATGACAAAGGAAAAGAGAGGAAAGATGTTTGTATTAGCAATAAAAGAACACCAGTGATAAGATTTATATTTTTTAAAACTGTGAAGGTCAAAACAGAAATCATAAAAAAGACAAAAGCAAACAGAATTAATAGGAACTCAAAGCAAGGACAAGCTGCAGGTCCCTGATGGTGTAACAAATTACAAAGCAGGTAGAAACTAATGTCAAGAACTATTTATTCATCTCTATAATGGGAACAACTTCAGGCAAGGACAATAATCACAAAGCAGGAAAGTATTCATTAATTAAATGGAAACAAATCAGAATTGCTGAGGCACAGCTTGCCAAGGATCCGTTTGGCAGGCAGAGATATGCAGTGTTCCTCTGTGCTCCGAACCTTTGGCATGACAAGAGGTGGAAGGAAGTTTACCAAGGCTCCTTCCTGCACAGGTAGCTGCTTTGCAAACACATTAAAAATGGAAATCTTGATGACTTATACGTATTAAAGGCTTTAAAAACCAGAGCAGTGAATCACGGGCAATGGTGAAACCCTTGGCTCGCTGTTCTGGCTGTGGCCAGGACCAGTGACTGTCAAAGCAGGTCCTCTCTGCTCGCCCATCTCCTCTGAGCCAACAATTCCCACTCACAGCACCAGATGCAGCACCAGATATGTGGGGAACCTCTGTACCAGCATCATGGGTAGCACTTAAATACTCTTTAAAAAACTAAATATCCTTCTAAAACTGTAAAATTTCTTATTCCCCCTGCCTGGGAAAGGAGATTCAAACCAGATCTTCCCTTTACTAGAAGGGGCATATTTTTATTATAATTTTTTATATTTTTACATAACATCTGTATTATTAATACTCACAAAGCTTTCCTGCTTTGGTCTGTCCATGAAGACACATCCTGCTCTGGGCAGGGCTCTCAGATCCAATCCTTCAGAGACCTGGAGACCCACAACCCTATTTTTGGAGCAAAGACAACTATCAGGCAAAAGAAGAGGAATTTCTGGAGATAAGCAGTGTCCCAGCTGGGGGCTTGGGTCATGAGTTTGAATTCCACTGCTTGAAGTTTACAGTGTTTGGGGATTTTTAGGTCTGACCCTCTGTGGGCATTTTCATCAGCAGAGGTTTAAAAAGCTCGATCAAGTGAAGCTCCTACAAGAGCCAGGACAATTTGCATACAGAGGGGTAATTTATTTGCAGGGTTCCAGCGTGTCACAAATTAAGAGGGCTGAGTTATGAACTCCTGAACACGCTGATGTAGAGCGGAAACCGCAGTGAATCCCTAATGACAACCCCATAAAGATGATGTGATAAATACGACATTAAAAATGCAATGGAGGCATGAATATGCCATAATTTAAGGATTTGCCATTAAAGGCAGCAGGGTTGCATTTTTTGTTGTTTTTTTTTTTCATTACAGCATCAACACAGAGTCACAGAATGGTTTGGGTTGGAGGGACCTTCCAAACATGAAATCTTTCCAAATTTTAGGAGATTATTTTTTGTCTTACTGACAGCACTTTTGTTTCAGGGCCGGCCTTCCTTCCTTCCTCCCCTCCCTCCTTCCCCTTTTTAACATAGATGCAAACTACATTTCTCTTCCCCTCTTTGTAAATACATAAAAAAAAAACAATCAGGGAAAACCACATCAGCTATCCCACATATCCAAATCTCTAAAAAGGAAATAAACCACTTTCCATATGAAACACAATTTCCCTTTTTACACCCCTGTTTTCAAGTGGAAGCCATTTTTTCAATGCACCATGAGCTTCGCACGGCTCAATGTCGACTCCACAACCAAAAAAAAGAAGGAAACATTTAGGTTTCCATTATTCTCCTCTTTATTCTGTGAAGTCACTGCAGGAGTTTTTATAGGGGGGAAAAAAGTAATTTCTGAAAAGTGAAATGAATGAAATATTCATGGGGTGATCCTACAGACCATGTTCAAAGAAGCATAAAATGATCTGCCTATGAAGGTCAATTAGTTTTGACATTGATTTTGGTAGCATAAGTTAAACCTTTTTTTTTTCCTACCCCAGTAACAATATATATACAGCAAATTCTGGGAAAAAAATCCGGGAACATTTGCGAATCGCAGAACATTTTCATTATTATTTCAATTTACAAGGGAACTGAAACATCACTAAATACTTTGAAATTATTTCAACTTCAGGCAATGAGCGTTGCTGGCACATTCCTGTTGGGGATGGGGCCTGGTTGTTTTGCAGGAGTCAAACCAAGGGCCATTTAGGGGAAATGCTCAAGAAACTGATGGAAATTAGAAGTTATTTGGAACCAAGCACTGAAAACCATAATGAAATCTTATTTCAAATTAATTATACTTTTTAATCGAAACGGCGGGGATGGTGCCAATCTAAACACCACAAATTACAACAAAAATCTAAAGTAAAAGTGAAGTAGTTTAAAGATTTCTGTGGAAGGGAAACAATTTGTCATTCCGTACGAGAAATTTCATTTTCTACTTTAAAAAGCACGACTTGCCAAATGAATCCAGCAATAACTGGAAACGGACCAACTTCCACAAATGAATCTTTTATATTTTCAAGTATACTTCAGTTAATTAAAAAATTAATTGGCCTTGAAAATACTGGAGAGTCTATATTTCATCACCCCCACCCCAGGCACATGGTGGGGGCATTTTTAACCAAATCCAATTCTCTGGTTTGAGAAAAATCTGCAGAAAATGACAACAGTAATTTTTTTTTTAAATAAATTTAAAAAAAATAA
>VZTI01004179.1:1428617-1444581 GCA_013397865.1 Struthidea cinerea
CAAATAAATTTTAAAAAAAATAAACTTTGTAAGAGCCCAAAACATCAGTTTGAGGCTCTAGGAAGACCCAGCTCCCCACAGAAAAGATGGGAACACACGTGACAACAACACTGCCAGCACGTAGCTTCTCGCTCCTCACATTGAAGGCTTTTTAAGATCTCTCCCCACAAATTTTCATCCATTCCTGACCAAAATTCCCAAAAGGAGAACACCACAGCCCAGCTTTGAGCACTGCTGCTGATATTTTCCTAAATAGTCTCCACTGGAAGGTGGCATCCCTGGAAATCGGTCAGCACGGGGAGATTTTTTTGGACTTTATCCCAATGCTGCTCTGCCCAAAGCTCTACTTCCATCCCCTCCCAGGAGACAGGATCCTCCCCCAGTCCTGGAAAATAAATTTGCTCCAGTCCATTCCTAATACACAGAATGCTGGGAGGAAAGAAAATGCAGGGATGGCTCAGAAAAGATTTATGAATAATCTTTACAAAAGAATAATTTGTGGGATTCTTTCCAGAACCAGAAATAAATGCAAGGAATAATTCACCATTGCTCAATTTGCCATAGCCAGCTGAGGGAGACTGCCTTGGCAGATGGTGTTTCTGATCAACAATTCCCATTATTCCTTCAAATGCCAAAATTAAAATGTTCTGATGCTTATATTAATATTGATTTATCTTTCCTCGTGTCTTGTCAATTCTAATCTCAATATTATCTCCATTTTTTCCCCAAAAAAGAAGCCATCCTTGGCAAAAAATTAAAGTTGAGAGCAGCTGCAACCTCCAGCCATGTCCTAAAAAAACCAAACAACCCAACAACAACCAAACCATTTGGTCACTACACCTGCCAAGGATATCAGATGGGAAGGATGTCCTCAGCACAATGACACAGCATCCATCCATCCCACTCTCTACCCAGCATTTCTCCATGGAATATCAGGACTCTCAGCTGCGTTGTCACTCGGATGTCCCATGGTGTCACACAGGCTGTATTCCTGTTAAAGGATCAGAAGGAAAAGGTCTGTAACAGTTTGTGTGGTGTCTGTCATCCCCCCGATGCCCTCACTCAAACAACACCTGGTTTATGACCAGACAACTGAGCTGAACCCTTAGGAACTTTTAAGACGAAGAACTATGAAACTTCTGGTCATGACACAAAGTAAAAATGGAAATACACCTTTCTATCCCTCTGGTTTTACTAAAACAGTAAATTAGACCCAGTCCATTTTGAGCAGAAACACGCCAGCTTAGAAAAGTTTATTTTTACAGATCCACAGCTTCTTTCAGCTTTGGGGAAATTCAAACATCTGCTTATTCTGGCCAAGGCACTCAGCATCCTGCTGCCAAGCAAGTGCTCCAGTCAGTGCCCTGTGGTTTCTCCCCCCTCCGTCCTTCTGCTGGCTGCAAACAAGCGGAACTCCAGGTTACCTTTCCTGCCTCTTTGTGCAAACACTGGTTTCGACGGATTCTGCTGCTATTATTAGGCTGCCCTGGTTCCCACTGAAAGTCCTCCCACAGCTCCCAGCAGGATGCCAGGAGCTGGCAAGCTCGGAGAGCCTGAAGGCTGTGCATCTGTTCAGAGACTGACAGGTAGCACAGCAAGTTAAAAACCCCATAAATTTGCAGCAGGAGGCTCAGCCTGGACTAAAAAACAGGAAAAAAATCCCTGTTTCGCTTTGTTTTTCCAAGCACCGGGTCATGCTCTGCCCCTGCTGCCTCTCAGGGAGCCCTTTCCCGTTCCCTGGGGTGTGGATCCTCCTGTTCCCCGTGGCAGGTGCTTGTCCCATCACACTGTCCCCTCTGAGGGACGTGGCTGGCACAGAAGGACCGGGGATGTCACCTTGTGTCCCCCAGGCAGGGATTTTTCTGGGAGTGTCTCACTGTCTGCAGGCCAGTCCCACAGCACGGGGCTCATCCCAGGGTCTTTCCACCGCTTGGATGGGCTGGACCCACGGGCTGGGATCCGGGGGGTACAAACCTGGAGCTGGATCTGTCGGGCTGAGCTCCCGTGTGACAACAGAAGGAAAATAATGACAGGGAAACTGCAGCAGCACTGAGAGAAAGGACATGTCACGTGTTGGTTCTTATTCTCTGTGCTATGAAAGGACATGCACTTCCCAGCAAGAAAAACAGCAAAGTAGGTGGAAAGGCTGGAAAAAATCAAATAAAAGTGCGTTTAGTGGCATAATTTACTGATAGTAAAGCACCAGCTCCCGACTGGGCCTGCACCTACAGGCTGTGACTCCGGGATGGGAGCAGGCGGTCCCCAAACTCTTTCTGTACGCTACAGACCACAAAAGTCAGACATGACCCTCAGCACATCACCACCGAGGTCTGCATTCCCTTCTGGAGGCAGACGGCCCCTCGGGTGGTGTGAGGGAAGCCTCCAAGGCTCACCAGCAGCTGAGCAAGCCCAGGCTTCCCCCCAAATTCCTCGTGTGGCTGAAAGCCCAGTGCAGCAGGAGCTCCTGCAGGGCAGCACAAACCCCTCTGCCCTGAGATCTCACACCGCCGCAGAGCTCAGCCCGACCCTCCCTGCCTGCCCAGCCCACGGCACAGCTCCTCTGTTCCACTGCCAATTATCCCAGACACGGGCTGAGGTAAACGGAATTATTACACTCCTCAGCCATAGGAATCAATTTATGATTCACATTTAACTTTTCTTCATCAGACACAAGAAAGGACAAAGAATTCTGGTTAGAGGATGGAGTCCAGCACAGTTTTACCATCGATCTAAACAGCTCTCCACAGATATTACATTTTGAATCCACGTAAACAGGTGCTGTTACTGTAAATACAGGACACATCTTAAGAAACTTGTTGAGCTCAAGTGACATCAGCTTTTTTGTTGAGCAAAAAAATTAAAACCACATTTCAAATTCTGGCCATTTCACTGTTTGGATGGGGCTTGGAGCAACC
This sequence comes from Struthidea cinerea, assembly GCA_013397865.1. Taxonomy (NCBI): domain Eukaryota; kingdom Metazoa; phylum Chordata; class Aves; order Passeriformes; family Corcoracidae; genus Struthidea; species Struthidea cinerea. The sequence continues at coordinate 1,431,533 of VZTI01004179.1, forward strand.
TGGGAGAGTGGAAGGTGTCCCTGCCCATGGCAGGAGGTGGAACAAAATGGTCTTTAAGGTCCCTTCCAACCCAAACCTTCTGGGATCCATTTTCCAAGGCACATTCAAGAAAACACAGGGCTCTGCAGAACTGTCAAGTTCTCTGCTCTCTCACCCCTGCTGCTAAATTTTTAGGGATAGAAGAGCAAAATCTGCAAGTCCTAAATGTTAAATACTGACCACAATCCCAAAATAGTGATCTCTAGCAAGCTGATTTTTATTACATTTTTAATTACTTTTTGGTTAAAAACTTCACAAACATTTTTTTCAAAACCATCACTGAAAACCCGCATGATAAAGTGACAAAAAAATGGAAAAAAAAAAATAAACTCAGTGCTTAGCCACAAAAATCAGCATCCCACTGAGATTAATGATGGCAATTCATATTCCTTGGAGTGTTGTTATTTCTGTCACATGGAGATCGAACTTTTGCCTGCATTAAGGAAATGTTTTTAAACTCCTCGAAGGGACCTTAAAGCTCATCTCATTCCAACCCCCCTGCCATGGGCAGGGACACCTTCCACTGTATTTTTGGTATTTTACTTTCTGGGAGAAGCAGTGGGAAATGTCAAGCCTTGACAGTACACACCAAACTCAGCCCTCGGGCTGGGGGACACTGATTATTTGGTGATTTTAACAGTCTGGGATCTGCAGGACTTGAAAGAAACCAGGCCAGGGGAAGAAATAGAAACACCTAATCAACATTTCCTCTGCTGTGTCACGTCCCTTCATAATGCCACTGGAAAATGTGCTTAAAAACTTGGAAAGATCCAGGTTTTGGGTGTTTCATAGCTGACAACAAACCCGCAGCTCAGCCTTGCACAGCCCCAACCACACCAAGTCCTCCCACCCTGCCACAACGTGCAAGTAGCCAACAGGCTGAGTAGTTAGTGTTTACTCAATTAGTAATTCTGAGCGAGGAGAACGGACAGGGAGATCTTCATGCAAAGCAGCAGAAGTCTAGACCCTGTTGCCTGAAAAAAGCGTGATGAAAATAAAAATCAAATCCCTTAACATTCTCAGCTCCCTGTCCTCAAAGGTGCATTGTATCAAACTCCTCTGAGCAGCTCAATCCTACTCTGATATTTAGATTCCAACAAGAAAAAAGAGAACAAATATGTTTAGAAGAGTGGATGCTGCCGTTCTGAAGGTTTTCAGGTCACAAATATGATAAAAGTGGGCTAAGAAATACCCACACCTGCTCTAATTCCCAGAATTTCCCTATCCCGCTCACACACTGTGAATCAACAAATCCAGGATGATGGCCTAGGCTCTGAAGGAAAGGAACATCCAGGCAAGGATCAGAATCATTATATGGGCACTTCCCAAACACTCTGCTCCCATTCCTACCCCCAAATCAATTCCCAGGCTCCAAAGGCAGATGGAGACTTCTCATCCTCTAATTGGCCACTCGTGTAACGCCGGGTGAAGAATCTCAAATGAGGATTTTTGCAGTCTGGTAACCGCTCTTCAACCTATAAATCATCTTCAGAAAGTGATCAGGTCTGGAGAGATCACAGCCAGCAAACACTTGAGAAAGTCCTGGGAAAAAAAACAACTCAGGCAAATATTTCACTCTGCTGATGTTAATTATAAATGATTTTTTCCTAAACTCCACTTCCAAAGCTGGAATCCGTGTGCCAAAGGGAAGAAGTGGTTTCAGGCTGGTGCTGCACTGACCATCAGGGCACAAGAGGACACTGAAATGCTTCAGCTGCTGGAACTCCATGGTGGGGCTGGGCTGGGAGAGGCATCAGACTGGATTAAAGCCTGCAGGGACAATTCCAATGGCTGCAATTCCATATAAATCATCACACCACTTCCACTCTTACCCCTAAACTACCACTCTTCCATCATGCAGCTCCTCTGAATAAACCCCCACACCTCTGCACAGCAGAGATTTATTCTCCAGCTGGTACATAACTACAAATAAACTTCATTATTTTTTCAGTAGCCTTGAGCAGGGTTTGGACCTGGCCGCAATTAAGACTTGAGTTTTTGGTTGGTTTTACTGCTGGGTTTTTTTTCTGTCAGACTAGCCATAAATTAAAGTTTATTAATTGATAAGAAAACGCCTTTTTCTGTGTGTGTGATGCTGCTGTGTGCTGGTTGTGGTTGATTTCAGCTCATTCCTTTCTCACGCAGCTCCACATCAAGTCCATTCCTGTCTGATATAACAATTAGGCATTAATTTTGCTGGTTTTCTCTCCGTTCTGTAACAAAAACGCCTCGTTCATCCCTGGCAGCAGGGGTCAGACTGCAGCCAGCGGTTCCTACGTGGGCATCAGTGACTGCTCGGATGCCACACGGTGCCTCCTGCTGCATCCTCAGCGAGTCGAACGCCGGCGTTCGCTCGCAGGGCGCACCTGCACACCTCAGCAATGCACTCGTGCCACCTATTGGCAAAGAACAGCAGAGTTCCCGTTTCTAGTGAGCACACACGGAGTGTTCGAACGACAAAAATCCCAAATTCAGAGCGCCAGAGCAGCCTGCAAACTTTCTCATCCTCCACAAAAACCAGAAGGGCCCACAGTGAATCCTCCAGAATTCTGAAAGCATTCTCCCGAGTCAAACTCCCCATTCTTTAGATTTCTGTTTAGCAAAAAAACCCAGGAGTGCATCGTCTGTGGGTAGGAGCACAGCTAAAATGATATCCAGGTTTGTTAACTCATTTCCAAGTATTTCTAGTCCCGAAACATTTTAAGAAAATGCAGACTTACAGACACATTGCGATAAGTTTGGCAAATATAACAGGCTTCTCCAGTCAATAAAGTGTCTCTCCGAACAACCTCCTGCAAAACAAAATGCCCAGCCAGTTTGGGGAGCCCTGCTGTTAAAATGGCAATAAAGAACACGACAGGAAATATTTACTGCTGCCAGCAAGGCAACAGACAGGTTCTCATTACCTAATGACAGAAACTAAGAACTCTTTTTGCTGCTTTTAGAGTATTTTTCCAGTCCAAAAGGCTGATTTAAGAACGCAGCGCATTTATGAGCACGTGTCCCAGGAAAATGTGTGGTATCTCAGAGCCCAGGAATACCTAACATATGCATTTCTTTTTTCATTTCTTCTGAAAACTGATGTAAAGCTGGCTTAAAACCCGGTGCAGTGTGTGGCTGGCTTCACTCTGAGTTCTTTTCATCTCTGATGGAAGCATTTCCTTCTGCATAGGATGGTCATCCATTTAATTGCATGGTACAGAGAAAAAAAGCAAAGGAAAACTCAGCTGTGGAGATAAATCTCAATAGAAATGTGATGAGTGCTCCTGCCAAGAATCATTTGCAAAACTTCCTATTCAATGCTAACCATCAGAAGTGGGACATCCACGAGCCCATCTGGGAATCTGGAGATAAGGAGCTGCTATTCAACACCCAGAGCAGTTTGTTCCCGGCCAGGAGCAAATCCCCCACTTTAAATCCTGGTAACTTGAGAGAAAAAGCATTTGGAGCTGCCACAGTCACGGGGCCTGAGCTGGAGAACTCGGGGCCTTTGGGCCTCACTCACAGCTGGGCTTTGGAACTGGTGAGCTGAATACCTGACAAATCAAGAGACCAAAAGAGGGGGAAAATCCAGCCTGACAACCACGTTTAACACTCCTCCAACACGGGACCGCAGAAGGGAATTCTAATGCTGAGCTTGGGCCAAGAGGACACGAGTGCCAGTGTCTTTACATTTCTTTTCTCCAGCTAACAGATGCTTTTCCATGTGTCTCCAGCCACTCTGTAGACTGTGGAATACTCCAGGAATTCTGTCTCTTTTCTTCAAGGACTTCCAAAATTCCCTTAGGGCCTCAAGAAAGAAGAAAAGGGAGGATTCACTCTCTTTCCAGATGAAGATATTTGGAAAAGCCTCTTCAGCATCTGCTGCCAGCTGTGTGGGGGGAGGATGAGTAGACCTGGAGTATCTTACTCCTAACAAAACTTCAAGCCAACCAAAACCCAACACTTGTGAATTGAACAGAGATTGTGCTGAGATAATTCTTGCCCTTGGATAATGCCACTTCTTCATGTGCAGCAAGGCAAATTATAACTATTAATTGTCCATGATTTCAGCATTATTACTAATCCATTAATGCAGTATTTTCCCCTATCCAGTCAAAATGAAAAAAAAAAAAAAAAAGCCCAAAGAACAGTTAAATAAAATAAATGTACCAAGATCAAAGTAGAGCTGCTTCAGTCAATCCTTTCACTCAACAAAAATGTTGGATCAATAAAGAAAGGCCTAAAATTTGCTGTTTATCTATCAGCATTAATGTGAGGATCTGAGAGAGCTGCACACCCTTCAACTGCAAATCCTACCAACACTCAGGCAGCTCATGCTCAGCATATACTGCCCTGCACTGGGTACCCATTGCAGCAATTATTCCTGCAGCTCCTCAAGGACAAGGTCCCAATGTTTCTCCCCAGTTTCTTCCAGCTCCTCCCGTCTCCAAAATCAGCCTCTGATGCCTGTGCCTGACTTTCTGTGCAAATTGATTTCGTGCACTGGAACAGGACACTTGACACACTTAAATCTTTACATTCTGCTGCTCGGAGCTGAGGGAGCTCTGCTTTGCTTCACCCAGCCAAGGCCATTCCCGACCCCCAGGCAACCAGCACAAGTTAGAAGGTTTTTATAAAGTGTCCAAGTTTCCTGAACTTCCTTTCCTTTCATCTCCCGGCATTACCTGGGCAGTGCAGCTGGGAACAGCACAGAGGGCAGTGGCCTGAGGCCAGGCTCCAAGAAGGCTGAAGACAGAGAGGGCCTGGCACTCTGAAGAGATGTGGAACACAAAATCTGCTCCTTGCACCTGCTGTCTGTGGGTTTTGGTCCACTCTGAGCCAAACACAGCATCCTACATTCAAACAACCCCCAACAGTGGGGTAGAAAATTGACCTTCCCTCTGCCCAGCCAGCTCCAGGCAGTTTTCTCTTCCATCCGCCCCGTGACTTTCCGTCCGGTGCTGTGTCTGCCCTGAGAAAGCAAAAGGAGGCACAAACATTAAACTCACAGTAAAAAGAAAACCACTCATGGCTGGAGAGAGATCCAGCCCTTCCTCTCTGACCTCAGCACAGAATCACTGCACCAGGCTGCAAAACGGCGCCAGAGGCAGCAGCCCCTGCCATTCCTCAGGGAGGCACTTCCATGGAGCCAGTGCCGGCTGTGCCTGGTGTGCCACGGACACGGCATCAAAACAGCCCAGAAGTGGCTCCTCTGCCCCTCCTCAGCTGCTCTCCTGCTCTGCAACCTGTGACATCGCTCAGTTCAGCCTCATTATCCCACATCCATCCCAAACCCTTCTGAAGCCTCAGGAAAAGCCAAGCGGGGTCACGGACTGTGGGATACAAAGGAGAGCTCGTGTGCTGGGCAACGGGACAGGGCTGGGTGACAGCAGAGCTGCAGGCACAGTTCCATTCTGCTGCCCGATGCACAGGGGCTGATGGCTCCTCTGGCAAGATATTCCCCGGAATTTCTGATTGTGCACCGAGCTGAGGGGGAAAGGCTGGCTCCCAGCACAGTGGTTTGTGTGCAAATTAATAAACATGGGCTCTCCAATGGCAAATACTGGACGGATCCACCTTCCCAGCAACGGCGAATTTCACCTTTTGCAGGTAGAAGAGCTGAGAATTATCATAAAACTCATCCAGGCGGGCTCTCAGGAGAACAAGCAGTATTCAAATGCAATCAAGGCGATGCGAAATTGAGTCTGTGGAAACTCCTGGCATGTCTCATCATGGATTGCTCAAATATGATAACAAGTACACTGATTTTTCTCTCTGAGGCAGATTAAGGCAGTTGCTCTGAAAACACAAGAGTGCCTTCAGATTAATCTGACTCTCGCTTTGATATTTATTTGTTCCAGCATTGGGTGAAAAAGTTGTGTGTGATAATGCAAAACCATCCAGCTGGGCATTAAGAGGTATTATTGCTCAGCAAACACCTGCCCACCAAAGCAGTGCCATCCAGCATGCCCCATAAATGAAAATTAATTAAGGATAGGCATCATCTTTGATGGGAGCAGCACTTGCACCTGTAAATTTAACACTGAAAAATGGTGTTATTTTTTTATCAAGCATCTTTACAATTATGTTAATCTTCAGTTGACTTGTGGCACCTTAATTTCACATCTCTCATACTTTATGGAGAGGAAAACTGGGATATATTAAAAAAGAAAAGCTTTTAAAGTAACAGTAATTGAAGTTGAATGTTTTTTATCAAATACAAATCAAGTACTGTGGAGATAAGCAGCACATTTCTGATCAGTTCTCTAGGAATTCCTTTAGATTTAGTCAAGTGAGAGTAAAATTAAATATCACCAGTATTCACTAGTCCTGGTATTTCTGGCAAAATTCTACTGACTGCAAGGTACTTAATGGGAAAATAAAATAATACAACAGAGAGGAGAAAAATAGCACCCTTTGGTGAGATAATTTTACAGACGGACAGACAGATGAAATAAAATTTCACACCATTAAGTGATTGGGGAAGTGACAGGAAAGGTTAAAATAAAGCAAGCAATGGTTCCTTTTCTTGCCAAGGAAAGTTGTGCTTTCAGGACGATTGATGCCCAGAGAAGGGGCAGAAGGGAGTGGAAAAAAAGGAGCAAGCAGAGGCCGAGCTTGTGGCTGGAAATCCAGCAGCAGCCCCAGCTGGGGGGTCAGCAACCTCTTCCCTGCCCAACTCCTCCTCAGGTGGAAATACTTCTGTCCATGCACAGGCAGCTGCAGCAGCAGCCTACTCAGGTCTAAAGTCATTAACAAAAGAGGTTCTCTCATTAAGGATGCAAACAGGGCATTTGGATTCGGAGGGGAAAAAAAGGAGGGAAAGAAAAGGGAGATGACAAAAGAGAGAGGAAAGATTTAAGAAATGCATTTATTACATTGACTCCAATAAAAAATGGACTAAAATGCAGAACCCCAAATGATTCTAGGCAGTAAATCCAGTTTTCCCTCGTCCTCAGCAGCCTCACTCACCTCATCCAAAAGAAGTGGAGGACAACTTTCCTTTCCAGGTGTGTTCCCAGAACCTCCTGACACTGAACTGCTCTGGGAGGAGCAATTTTCTGGATGGCTCCTGAGTGGAGCCACCTCTGTCCATCATTTCTTCCCAAATGCCTCTTCCTGTCTCCAGCCCCATTTTCAGTTTCTCTTTAACTCGACAAACCCTGATCTTTGTGAATAACACAAAAGAAAGGTCTCTGGGAAACCAAAGGTTTTCATTAATTATCTCAGTAAGAACTAAAGAAAGAAGAGCAAATATAATACAAGAACAGAACAAGGCCTCTCCAACACCGCAATTTCAAAAAGTTCTGACAAAAAGCCTAAAAAAATTACTTTTAGACAGAATTTATGAAATAGATGGAAAAGCAGATAAGATCTTCTGTTGCTTTGGTATTTATATAACCCTACTTCTCTTAAAAGTATTTTGGCAGCAGACAGTCACTGCTTTTCAATTATTCTCATCATTTCCCATTCCTTAGAGTGTTTGAATAATTTTGAATATTGAATTTTGGAACATTTGCAATTTTGAATTTTAAAAAATGGGGTCTTCTAAAAGTCCATAAGCAAAGGCATTCTTTCAGATAACTGATTTAATAACCAGGGATAGACATTACTTGAATTTAGCACAGCAAAAGGGATTTTTCAGCATTCTCAGCAAGTGATTTCTGTGTTGGAGAAGATACTTCACATTCTTTTGAAAGGAGAAGAAAATACATTTAATTTGAGAGCATAGCATCTGATGCCACCCAAAGATAATAATATTTCTTTTTTCTTCCCAGCACTTGATTATTTTCTTTCCACTAATATGATTTAGAAGCAAAAAAAAAAAAAAAATTAAAAGAAAACCAAGACACATCTTAAAGATTACTTTGATAATGCTAATATGCCCTTTAAAACTGAGTCCAGCTGGGAAATTGAAAGGGTGACAAGTGGAACCAACTTGTATTAGGTTGGCATGGGACCAATCACTGGCATGGCCTAAATGACAGTGACTGCATCTGGGAAGGATTTGATAAGGAAATCCTGTTACACTGCACTGCTAGATTATTATTTTTTCTTCCCCTCCTTAAATTACATCTTACACGATTTTTCTTTTTTTCTTTTTTTTTTTTTTTGTCATTGCTTCGTTTTCTGACGACAAAATTGTTTTATTTGAAACACTTTTGATTAAGCAAATGCCTCAGTGATAGCTCCCAGCACTTTCTTTCAAGTGAGGAAGGAGCCTTATGTAAACTAATCTGATCACTCAAAGACTTCGGCTGGGCACCCTTCCAGTCAGAAGTTTAAAATTTATGATGGTAGTTTACAAAGTACCTTCCAAGTGAGGGAAAGAGAGAGCATAAGCTCTTTAGATGACCTTGATCTCGCCAGCTTTGCTGGAGGTAATCCCAGGGGAAGGATTCTCCTCCAGCAGCACCGGCTGCCAGCGCTCCCAGCAGAAATCAGACAGGAGAGAACCACTCATGGAAACCTCTGTGTGTGCAGGGATGCTCGGGAAGCACCAGGTGGGGGAAGGGATCAACCGAGGTCCCCAAGGGTTAAGAAAAAGATAAAGGAGTAAATTCAGAGGATCTTGTCAAAGCCTTACACTCAGCTCATCCCCACCTCTTGTTTACAGCTGGATCTGTCACCGCTTTTCCTGCCTCTCAAACACAAATCCTCATCTCCAATTAAGCTGTCCTGTGACTTCACAGGTCTCACGGAGCTGGCACGGCTGTCACAACTTTGTCAAGAGAGGTGGAGTGTTTAAAATAACCCTCCTGCTGCTGACACTTGTGTTTCTAAGGAATAAACATGATCCCTGCCACCTCTGACTTCCCCAGGCTTGTTCTGACTCTGAATCGCACCACGCTGCCAATGCAGAGCTCGGGGTCCATCACCTGAACATTGATCCAAAGAATTTTTAGTTCCTCCCCATTCAATGTGCTGGGCAATGGCAACATCAAAAATACAAGCAGGAAAGCCAACAGAGAAGCAGCAGGTGAGTTACACAACTCAAATTCCAAATATTGGGGTTTATATCCTCATTAAGGGTGGCTGAATTAACGAGCAGCAAAAATCAAACATAAAATAATCCGAGTTAAGAATACGGCTGACTTCTCTCCAGGTCTGTGGGTTGCATTCAGGCTCCTCGGGAATTTTTGGAACTGCTAGACAATTTCAGTCAGATCTGTCAGATTAAAAGTATAGAACGTAATTATCTTCTCATTAAAAAAATTGATTAAAAGGCATATAAGAACATTGCAGAATGTTAATGTAAAGGCACCTCGTTCTGCATTAGAAGATGCAGAGTAAGTTCTGCTAAAGAGGTTGAAGCATCCCAGAGTCAGAAGGATCTTTATCCAAAGCTTATCCAGGCTTCAAGATCCTCTCCCTACCTAATGACTTCTTCCTAATCACGTTCTGGAAAAACAGTGCTCCTGCTCCTTAGAGAATCCCAGAATGGTTTGGGTTGGAAGGGACCTTAAAGCTCATCCCATTCCACCCCTGACACGGGCAGGGACACCTTCCACTATCCCAGGTTGCTCCAAGCCCCATCCAGCCTGGCCTTGGACACTTCCAGGGATCCAGGAGTAGCCACAGCTTCTCTGGGAATTCCAGCCCAGCCCCTCCCCACCCTCACAGGAAAGAATTCACTCCCAATATCCCATCTAAACCTACCCTCCTCCTTCAAACGTTCCTTGCACTGGCTGGATTTTCACAGGAACTCTTGGACTTCTGAGGATTTTAAGAAGCTTCAAAAATAAGGGGTAAAATCAAAGGAAAATTCCAAAGCTTCTTTAAAAACACAAATAAATAAAACTGGAACTCCTGCTCTGGAAAACATGTTGCAGTTTCAGTACTGCAAGACATTTTAATCTTCCTTTCTACTCTGTTTTCCTATGTCATGTTGAGTTCACCTTTCAGGGAACTGTGAGTAAAAATAGGGCTCTGTTGTCAGATGGATTCCAGTCATCACAGGACACCAATGTTCCCAAACAATCCAAAATCCTGTCAAAGCCCCCGGGAAGAATCTGAGGAGCTTCAAATGGCCTCAATGGTTCAGGATTTTGATTCACTGGTATTTTACTCAGCACCTGCTACAAAAAGACGCATTTTCCTTTTAAAGTGGGCAATATTTCACCCGACTTCCAATCCATTTGGCCCTATAACTTCTGTCAGGTGCTAATTAAGGTAAAATATCACCCAGGCCAAGCCCAGACTGCATGGCTGGCTCTCACTAATTTTCCAGTATGGTTTTATGCAAATGTGCATCCTAAAGCATTGATTTAGCTAAACATGTGCACAGCCAACAGTACTCCTGGCTCCCCCAATCATTAATTTAATACTCAATTCATATTCCCATGAAGTAGAGAAGTTATTTTACTTCACTACAGAGATTAAATGACTGACTTGGAGAAATTCAGCGAATTTGTGAAAATGCCAGGAACAGAATCCAGGTCTCCTGCCTAATTCCACAAAACCATTCTTCCGGGCACCGCACGCTGCAGCTGCACAGTGGAAATGCAGAAGTTAATTACTCTCATTTCTTGTCCAATACAATCTATTTACTACTTCTTCAGGATTAAAACTAATGTTTTGTCCTAGTACAAGCCCACTTTTTCTTGTTAAATTCAACATTTCAGGTGTTTTGGTTTGTTATTGATAGAATTTTTATGCAGAACACCGCAGCAGGGGTTGAATTTTTAGTGTATATATTTTTTGATTGTACTGATTGAGTTAATTATGAGTCAAGCCTTAAAATAAGGAATTTTATACCTGGACAACAATTAAAATTTCTTGTCACTTTATTTGATTTGCTAGTTTTAAATCTTTAGGAGATGTCTTCTCTTTCAGGTACTCTTTCAGCAGGCTAAGATTTCTATATACATAAATATTTAAATCACCTCAATATGCTCTCCCTGTATGTGAACTGCTGCTGAAGTTACATTTGCTTTAGTTCTCAATCTGAATAAAGACAAGCCAACTGGTTGTGATCTTTCCCTCCTGGTTCATTTGCCACATGATTTTAAAAGGGACAAAGCAAACACACAAAGCTGACAAGGAATATGAAGCTTCCTCCCCACTAAACCTGATTAAAGGAAGTCGTCCCGAAGTTAATGTCAATGGAAATATCGTGGAAACATGACTGCTTGTGGTATTTCCAATGGAAATACCAAACAAAGAACTATCCAAATACTACTTCTCCTGTAAATATCATGAGGATATTTGCTGCTCAGCTCAAAGGTAGGAGGATAAAATGGAGAAGAGGAAGAAGAGAGCAGAGAAAGGAAAGCAAAGTGGGGAAAGCCGAGGAGCAGAGTGGGGCAGAGGCCTCTTTGAGGATACAAATCAACAGAAGCAGAGAAAGTTCTCAGTAACGTAATCTGAACTTTAAGGGTTGGATAAGATTTAGAACTCCACAGGAAATGAGTGAAAAGGAGGGAAGTAGAGAAGATTGAGCTACAAGACCATCCAGGCTGGTCTTGAACACCTCCAGAGAGCTTCCAACTCCCCTGGATCCCTGGAAGTGTCCAAGGCCAGGCTGGACAGGGCTTGGAGCAGCCTGGGATAGTGCAAGGTGTCCCTGCCCATGGCAGGGGATGGAACTGGATGAGCTTTAAGGTCTGTTTCCATACAAGTCATCCTGGGGATTAGAATCTAAGACACTGAGATGGAAAAGGCACACTGGGAATTGAGGTGAGAATAAGATGGAAGAAGACGCTTTTTAAAGCTTTTCAGAGGTGATGTACCCAGACCCACACTCCCCTTATCACCATACCTGTACAATCCTTACATATGGCCCTGATCCAAACTAGGAGATACACTTTACTATTTTCATGCATCGGTATTTCTGAAGTGTTTATAAATACAGACATAAAGCAATAATCCTGACAGTATTGTCTTGTCAATGGAAATACATTGCAACGCTTCTCTTGATGCATCCACCCAGTACCTTATTCCAGAAGCCAAAATGTATTAACGAGAAAGAGACTGCACAGCCCAAATCCTTGTTGATTTTCTCAGTCCATCCCACACACAATAAAATTAGCATTGGGCATCTTTAGATGCATATTTAAAAGTTGCAGTTTTCAGCTCCTGTACGGAAACAAGACAAAATATGAAGTGTGGTTATTATTTCTTTTGACATCAATCTGTCCAGATGATTGATTCTGTATTTTTTCCAACACAATTATAAGTGAACAAGAAGTCTAGAAAAACTTTTGCAGTGTAAAAACGCCCTTTAGAGTGAGAGGAAATCCCATTCACAAGTGAAAATTATTTGTATTCCACTGCTGTAAAAATAAACTGAGTACTTCACCAGTTTTGTAGCATGCATTAATAATGCATAAATGTTCACAAATGGTAGGGGAAAGCTTCAGTCATTTCAAAACCCTTCTGATCAGTTAGTGTTCCATAAAATGCCATGGAGAAACCATTCCAAATAGTGCCAAGGAAGAAGGAAGCTTTGGAGAGCACAGTGAACACTCTGTTACTGAACAATTATTTATGATGCATATTGAATTGATAAATAATTATTCATATTACAATTCCTCCTGGGTGTCTGATATACAAAAAAGTCCTGTATCAAGGCCAGAAAGTCTAAAAGATTATGAAAATAGAAGTGGGAGAAGGAAGCCGAGAGCAGGAACTCACCAAGAGGTTTCACAAAATGTGAAGAACTGAGAGGAGCAGCATCTTCAAACTGCCCGTTGCGAGTCCCACCAGAGAGTTCTGCCTCCCACCTGCTAACAGAGGCATAAAGCTAAAAAAACGTGATATTTGGCTGCCTTGCTTCTTAAAAAAATTAAGTCCAAAGTTAATACAATTTACAAAATAAATATGTAGGAAGAATTAAGGATGTATCCTACATGAGTACGTAATACAAACTATATATACAAAATGAATATGCATTGCAAATTAAATATAAACTAAATCAAATCTATCATTTCCAACCCCACACGCTTCCAAAATAGATAAGACCTTGTCACTCTTTAAATGCATTCAAGTACATGATACCTTCAAAAGAGTTTCATTTATCATGCCGA
>VZTI01004180.1:11477-46223 GCA_013397865.1 Struthidea cinerea
CCCACCCCCTGAAGATTTATATTGTATGTCCAGACGGTTATAAAATTTAACCTAAAATTCTGCAGCGGTAGCATCTTTACAGTTGTCCACATTGTCCAGCTGTCTCCAAATTCTAACGGTCATTTGCACTGATGATGCTTTTATGTATAGGGCCGTTTTCAATATGTTCTGTGTACTTATTTGCAGTTCAACAGGAGTTGATCAAAGAGAGAGAGACATTTTCGGTCTCATAATTGTTTCCCCAAACAATGTAATTTCCAGTATGCACAAGACACTCATGAAAACCTAGTAACACAAACCCCAAAATATGTAATCTGAGTAACTCTTGCTCCAAATGGAAAGCTGCTGCTGACCTACATTTTTCAACCAGAACGGTTTGAAGTTTTTTTTATAACTATCTTAATACAAGTGACACCCTAGTATAACAAAAGGTAATAGTCACACATTACGTTCAACTAATGAAAGCATTTGGGAGATCAAATACTTGGCTATGAATACAGCAAACTGGGCTATTAGTGAACGTTTTCAATACAGTAAGGGTCTAAACCACGATGTTTTAAATTAATATATTTATATGCTCTGTTAAAGGTAAGCATGTTTTCAAATTTCAAAATGGATAAATAGGAGATTCAATCATAACGGTAGAGAAAAACGCAGCATATCAAGAAAGATGCTGCCACGAGTAAGTAAGCTTTTTTGAATTTACTGTGAAAACATTAAGGGTAGAAGCTTCATGCTCTAATGTTGAGTTACATGCAAAGATTATTGATAAATGTATGAGCAGTGTGATTCTAGAGTCTATTAATTTTAGTTCTCTGAAAAGTCAGAAATATTATGATTTGCATTATGGAGTTAGTTTTGAAAAGTCTCAGTGCTCGTGAAGTACATCTTGCTAATACTTCTGTTTTACAATTGAGTTTTTTGGGGGTTTGGGTTTTTTGGTTGGTTGGCGGTTTTATGTGGGTTTTTTTGGTACCCTTTGCAAGTGCAAAAATATTATATAGCTACACATATATAAACACAGAGCGGAAAAAAAATTGTGAGTAATTCTAGTGGGGGGAATCAGGTGCATACCCAAGGGTCATTAAAGTCTGTACCAACAACAAATTGCAATTGTATGCAAACTGCTAGAAAAGGATATATCATCTTTGTAGGAGAGAGAATAACAGAACCGTAAGATGAATTCATGCCAAATCATTCATCAGCTTTTGCCAAGAGAATACTACATCTTTGTTAGTGAGGCTTTTTGACATTATCTCCTGGATTTTCTTCTTTTCTATATTCAAATGCACGCTAATTATACACATTAAACCACCTAAGTTGATTTTTAAAGTCTTTCATATGCAAATAAAAATATAGATGCCTCCTTGTGTGTATTTCTTTACATGTGTACACTAACATAAAATACAAAATCAATTACACACACTTTGAGACATTTCTATTTGAGAAGAAATACATATATTGAAGATCTGCTGAGATGTACTGACAGTGCCTGGGCTGCAGATCACAGTACTTCCTGAGACACTCCACAACTCTTTCCAATCGGGAAAATAACCCGCAAAAGTTTAATGCAGATTTACTTTGAAATGTTTTCCCTGGGAAAAAGGAAAAAAGGATGAGGCTTTAAACTGAAGAGTTCATACCACTAACTCCTTTTCCTCCCATTTGTTTCAGCAACTCGGCTACAAGATTGGAACTAAGAGGCTATAAAATTGAGGCCCTCAGCACAATGAAATCAGTCTGCTATAAAAGGCAACACATGCCAGTTTTTCCTCCCCAATGGCAGATGCCACACCCTAAAGCAGACAGAAGGCACTGCAGTCTGTGCAAGGGAAGCACAACACAAAGCAACAACGATGGTTCAATTTTCTAGATCGCAAATAATGTTGAAATTCCTTTTGCCATCTTTGCTCAGATGATGAGTGGTAGTGTTTGTTAAATTCAAATGCTCCTTTCCAAAAGCTCTCATTGTATGCATGAATTATGAATTTATTATAATATAATGTAAAAAAGCTCTAATTGCCATGCATATTATCTACTGCAAAGTGATTGCGCTGATATTTGATATCGCAAGTGCGCAGTTTCAACTTTAGTTCTATTTTCATTGTTCCTTCAATTTAATTATTTTCCATAAACCAATGTTGTCCAAGTGTGGTTTCTTTCTCTAGACTTTTTCCTGATAAATTATAAACTCTGGTGCTCTAGGATCCCTCTTCAAAATAAACATAATTTTCTAAACTTACTGTTGGTAATTTGTTTACACCATTGGCTACAACATTCATACAGACCTCCTAGACTACCTGTCTGTAGCTCAATCCCATGAAAGCTAGGTGCCTTTCCCAGCAGTATAGCAGCCATCCTTCTGTTTGGCCTTCCAAGTCGTACAAAGAGTAACGCTGAAGAGAGAGATGGAAAGCAAGCCAATATTGTAATAGCTCCGAGATGTTACGTTAGAGATATTGGAGAAATAGTTATATTTTTTTTGTTGAGGTAAGAATCCAGTCAGAGGTTCAAGAGCCTGTTGGATTTGACATGGGTACACACAAGAGTCTGAAAAATCCCTGTGTACAAAAGAAAAAGCTTTTCATTGGGATCTTGTTGTGCTTTATGGTTAAATCCACTGCGCAATTTAATGAAACTGTTGTCAAATTCACTGTAATTCTCAATTTCCTTCTTTTAGATTTGCATTAGATTTAATGAGAAAAAAAGAGAGAAGTATGTGGGCTTTTATTAAATTATCACTTCTATTACTAGTTAAATATCCAATCAAAATCATTCTGAAGTCTGTGCAAATCTTTTAATTTATTGCAATAAGGCATAAATCAGATTGCAGAAAAGTACACAGCCAGCTCAGGGCTGCTTTAGCTTGGCATTTGGAATTACAGTAATGGAATTTTGCTTTAAAAGATCCCTTATGCAGTCAACATATAAAAATAACATAGTGGTGTTTTCTTTATTATGTAATATTTACATTTCAGTCACAAATGTAAAAAGTAAACTATTGCCGTGGATGTCCAGCTGATAAGCCAGAATCTCGTAGGTGCAAAGCCTGTAGGTAAGTGTAAAAATTTTATTTTAGCTGGTCAAAATGAACTTTGAAAAAAATGTGTTTTATGCCAACAGATCATGGCCTAAAACATGTAGAGAGTGACACGTTGTACCATTTAATTAAAATCCAATCTTTAGCAGCCACTAATCCTGGGCAATTTAATCAATTTCTTCTGGCAATGTGTAAACACAAGGACTTAAAAACATCACCATCTCCATCTCGAGAATGTCATACATGATTTTATTATGGAAATGCAACATGCTAGAGTTAGACCACTTGAATGGACTGTTTAAATACCTCAGTTTTACAAACGTGAATCATCCATTGAAGTCAATAAGATCACTCGCTTCCTTAAAGTTAAGCCCTGATTAAGTGCTTCTGTGGACTGAGGCCTCTGTGAAAAAACAGCTCTTGTGTCTGTACTTTGGTGAGATAGGGGCCCAACCAATTTTCTAAATCAAAATAAAATCTTGCCTTTGGCAGTAATGGGAGTAATTGTTGATTTCAGGGTTCACCCACCAGTGAAATCTAAGCCTTTAAACTGAATTACACTAGTATTTCTGGATCCTGTGTCATTGTTTGAGAACATCATTGCATTTTGGAGAAATTTAGGAAAAGGCCATCCTTCCTTTGAATTAATAATTTATGGTCACATTTTTTATAAATTAGAAAAGTTAAACAAGACAGTGTAACAGTAATCATAGAGTTCTCTGCCAAGTTTCTTTCCCATTCTCCTGCCTTTTACAAATCTTTTCTGATGTGCAAGAGACACGTGGGAAACCAAAAGAAATATTTGCTACTAGCTATGCATTGGTTGGAGGTCCTTCCTATTGTCAGTTGTAGCTTGCCTGGTTGACTGATACATTGAAGAAACAGTGAAACTGACAGTACACAGCTTTCACTCTCATAAAATAAATTACATTGGTACCTTAGCTGTAAACACACTGGATGTTCCAAGAAAAATAAAAAGCCGTAAGTTTTCTTCTTTAAACTTTTTCCACTCTATAGTCTTACATTTTATGTATCACAGCATTTATCAATTGCTGTTTCTAGAAACAGGTTACTGTGGTGTCCATGTCTTAACCAAGTAAAATTTTGTGTCTAGAATATTTTTACGTACAGACAGAAATGCATGGATTTTAATACAAGATGGCACAGTATTCTTCCTTTGCAAACTGAATTTCTTCTCTATGACTATAGAGTATATGAAATTCTGAATTTTTATAAATGTGCCAAATTATGATTTTGCCTTATGCACTCTATTTCTGACCCGTTTCTATAGTATTTTACCATTTACAGTCTCAAATGCAGCATCTCTGAGTCTTTTAGCTGGAGACCCACCTTTTTCCTTTGCTGTAATAGTCTGTAATTCCCTCTCTTCCTCACATTATCTTCATTCCCCACCCTTTCACACGGGCATACACATCTGCTCGCTGGGTAATCCCAAATTCCTGCGGCCCAACTTGCAGCTGCCTTAGCCTCCTGAAGTAGTCTGATAGTGATGCTGTATCACTCATAAATATCGCTCACACTGTAATCCTGCCCTCCAAGTTCCAATGAAGTTCACCCCAGTGCCAATTTTCTTCAGCTCTTTTGCACAAGGGACACAAAGTGAATGCCCTTGGGGATGAAAAGGAGGAGCTGCAAAGCCTCAAAGAGAGTGAGGGAAATGTGAGGTGGAAGAGGTCAGATGAAATTATCCTGAGCCTTCTCCATCCCAACTTAGTACATCTTGTCCTTTCTCAAGGGCAAAACTTCCTGGTTTGAGAGCTGATGCTTTGATACATTTACCCTGAAAGCACTCCTGTACACTGAGAAGTCCAGTTGCTCCCACTTCACCATCAAGGAAAAGAGACACAAGGGAGGAATGCCATGACTGCGTGAACACTTCTTTTGGCTGCAGTGCCAGCTCCAGGAGCTCCAGGTGACTGCCACAGTCGTTTGCTACGGACCTCGCAGGTGCTGATGCAAGGGTCTGTGAGGATGCATGACGTGCCAGCAACCCAAGAGGGGAGAAAGAAAACTTATTTTTATCCCGATCCTTGCACTGACTCACCCAACGGCCCAAACAGTAGTGCTGGCATAACAGGAAGGGGGAAGAGAAGGGGCAGAGCGCACGAGGCCGTTACACGCTTCTTTCTGTTTGACCAAAGAGGAGGTTTGGTGGCAGAGGGAGATAATAGGGTCTGTTTAGCCAACACTACTGCCAAAAGAAATTTATGTCGTAAGATTACAAACAGGTGCTCTTTTCCAAAAGCCATCCGAGCCAGTGGAAAAGGTTACTGTCCCCATTTTTTGTCGGCATCAGCCTGTCAGATATTAATGCTCCTCACATCTGCTGGTACAGTTGCTCCTACGTGTATTCCCCAACTCTTTCTAGATTAAACAGCCCAAGTTACCAGACTTACTGTTTAAACTATCTGCATTAGCTGAGGCCCATTTGCCTAAATAAGATTAGGATAAAGTGAGCCAACAGATCTGAGGAGACAGTGGACTCCAGCTGAGGAACAATAAACAGCTGGCAGGTGGTAGTAACCTCTTCAACAAACACGACTTTTGATGTACTGAGGGACTTCATCCATTTAGGCCCTAAATGTTGGTCATAGTGATATAGAGACAGTCCCATGTCAGTAAAGAGAGTTTATCCATTCTTGTCATGTCAGGCCTGGAGTAGTAAAAAATTGACGGTGTGGGGTTTGCGACCTTCTGTTTCTTTATTAATTTCTTATTCTATTTCTGCATCAATGGGATGTACACTTTTGAAGCATATGCTGAACTGTATGTAAATCTCCAGAGTCCCAGGTTTGTATTACAGCTGCTGGTCCATCATCCTTGCTTACACAGTGACTCAACGGAGCCTGTAAGCTGCAAAAGTGAGCTTGCAATTCTTGCCTGAGTTTCAGGTGGGAATGCTCCTTGCACAGGATGCAGCTGAAATGCCTGTGATATCTAGAGTCACTCTGAGAGGTTAGTGTGGATGAAGTTGCTCCACACATCAGCTGGAGAAGGGGCAGCCGTGGCTTTGTTCCCAGGGAGCCAGCAGAGGAGAAGGCTGCGCTCCTAAGGGGTGCAGTAGCTGTTACGCAGGCAGTCCCTGTGGACGCGCTGCGCTTGCCCCTGTCCTCAGCAAACAGGACGTCACCACCAACTGCCGCTGGGGTACCTCACTTTCACATCCTCTCTGCCACGACATGTCTGATTGCCAAAGACACAATCAAATCCTCATTAAAAAGGTGAAGTGTGTCTTAAGAAGAGCATCCCCCACAGCTGGCCCCCTGCTTCAAATAAGCTAAGAGTTAAACTAACCTAAGAGGTTTTTTTTTTAATGTCCTGTATGTAAACTACTTCAAGATATGCAGCTCTAAAAGATCTCAAAATGCTACTAGTCTAGGGTGTGATCCTGGAAATGCTTACTAATTCATGTAGTCCTTGCTCCTGTTAAGCCACGAAACTTAGTGACAGACTTGAGAATCTACCATGTGATGAGGACTGGATTGTTTAAAACATCTGTTTCTTCTTGCTTAAATATAAAAAGTAATGTTATTAAAATTAGAAAGACCATTTTATTAATCCAAAGTATCATCTAGTTATTTAACAAAGACTTAATATGAGTCATCTGCATTAACAAATCCAGATGCTATAGTCAGAGGCAGGAAAGACTCAGGGACTGACAACAGGCTTGCTTTTTATGCTAATTTTTTTTCTGTTTGTTTTTCATTCCAAACAGACCATCCCTAATACTTTATCTAGCTTGGTGGATTTTAGGAAAATTGTAAGTGAAGAGAAAAATTCTGGGTTCTCTCTCTTTCTTAAAAAGGTAATACACAAATACTATTAAGATTTTTCTAATCTATTCAGCAGACTTCGTAACAAAATTAAATGTGTGTATATCTTTTTGCCATGTTACAGCTGGTTTCTTCTCATCCAGAGGATTGGACAAATGTGGTTTTCATTTGGCCACATTTAAATTTAAATTGCCACACTGTTCTGTGCTGGGTGTGAACTTACTGTGCATATATCCAAGAAGAAAGGACCATAATTTGGGAACTGCTATCCATGGTGATTCTCACCAGCTAGAAATCAGGGACTGCACTCATTCTGGGAAAGGCCACATCATGTAAAATCATCACAGTCACCTTGTCTTTTTTGCACTTCATTGAAGGGCTGGTACCACTGAATGGGAATTTTCAAAGTGCCTTGTGACAGAAAAATCAAAGTTCAGCAAGAGCAAAGTGAGGCCAGTACTAAACACTTTGCTGATTTAATTTTAATACATATAATTTTTATACAGGGATCTTATTTGCACAGCTCAATGGAGTCGCGTATTTGAAGAGCACTGCTGATTAATTAGGTTGGTTTGGTATGAATGAATTAGGTGATCTCTATTTTATGTCTGTTTTGAAGTTCACTATTGTGAACTTCACCCCATTCAGTGCTCCATCCTGTTCAAAAGACTTATTGCTAACTTTACCTGGGCAAGAAAGGGAATCATTAAAATCACTAAGCAAGCCTCTTGAGTATGGTGGGTTCTGTTACAGTTATATAAATGCAGCTCATTACTCAGCTAAGGGGAACTGACTTTCTAAGTAGGTTTTGAAAACAGAGGGATGATGAGTTGGAAGGTGTGGAAACTGCAGGTTTTATGACCAGACCTGAACCTAAGTTCTCTGTTCCTGGGATGGAGTCTATACCAGCTTTAAAAGTAATCTGCCTCTTTTTCTAACTATATTGTATATTTTGCTCCTATTTTCTCTAAGGACTGCAGAAACAACTGTTTTCATTTATTTGGAATATTTATCTCAACCTGTCAGTAAAAACAAATGCACATTTCCCTTAGAAATACAACAAAGGTGGAAAATGCTAGACTTTCCTTTTTGCTTCTTTACTTCCAGTTCAGGAGTTCCTTTATTCAGTCTGATGTTAAATCTACTTGTATTAGAGAATCCTTTTTATCTGAGCAAATCTTATTCCTTAGCAATGAATCTCAGAACATTGTGGGGTGATTGTATAAAGCCATTGCTTTTTCTTTATTGCCCACTAAAGAAACATTTATGATTAAATGGGAAAGGGAACTATCTCATTCTCCTGAGCTGGAGATATTGGACTCAATAATGTCCTTCATACGTGTATGCTCTATTTCAGCTAACCTGTTAGAATTGCAATATAAAATTGTAAATCAATGGCATCAAGCACCTGTGAAGATGAGTAAGATTGCAAGTCATTTCTCAGATAGATTTGGAGAAACAGCTCCCAGCCAAGAACTCTTTTACATGTTCTACAGGGTCTGTCCTAAATTACCGCAATAAAGTCACTTGTTATACATCATATTGAGGAAATTTCCAGCTGTCTGATGTCAAGTACTGAGAAACACTATACATAGGGACACTTGGACTTTGAGGTATGTGACGTACAACTGGATGTTAATAAAAATTGAGTTACAGGTTATTCAGCTGGTTATTTGCAGAGCTAAAACTTCAGAATCTTCCTCAATATTGAAAGTGGATCCTTAGGAATTTGTTCAAATCTGTTCTGTTTAGCTATAACTGCAGAAAATGCATTATTTCTATACAAGGTGTTCCTTTATTGATTACTTTTGTGCTGGTAGGAATAGTTAAACTCAGATACTCCTAAACACTTTACGGGCTAGAAAGAATGAAAGTAAGGAGGAATTTTGTTTGTTTTTCTTGTCTTTCTGTAATCACAATGGTATCTCTTTTTAAGCTTGTCATCTTCTGCTCAGCTGATTCTCTTGTAAGGGCTTTAATAATACGAATTTAATATGAAGTATACCTTTGTACCTACAAATATGTATCAGTCAAAACCCTTACTTTCTGCATTTAGGAATAAATTTACTAAGACTTATATATGTGAAATATCCCCAGACCTTACAAAAGCAGAGTTGTTAGTACCCAGGCATGCTTTTTACTGCCACAGAGCTTGGAGATCAGTGCAGTGTAAAACTTGGCATGGCAGCCAGAAAATATAAAATAAAAATACACGCCACCGAGGTGATGATATTTCAGCCCCCTTCACAGAGCTGACAGTAGCCACTGAGCATACCCTGTCACAAGGGTGTTCTCCCTCTCCCTGCAGAGGACACCAAAAGGTGTCGTGGATATGTCTTAGTGTGTCAACCTGGTGGTTTATGCTGCTCTGGGAGAGTGATGGCAGGTCTGCTGCTGGAAAAGGGATTAGAATGTTACCTAGAAGAATGCAGATAAAAGGAGTCAAAAAATGATCAAAGAATGGATCAGAGAGAGGAGAAACTCCAAGGAGATGCACCTGCACAGAAGATTGCATCACAGAGGTCAAAACATCTTATTGGGGCTCTGGATTCATAAACATGAGGCAAAAGCTAGAAGCTAGAAAGGAAAATGGTGACTTCTTCACTTGGTGTCTTTGACTCAAAAATGGTTTCTAGAAGATGCTTACACATTTATGAATCATGAGGCTTAATTACATAAAATTGCTTGACCTGTGTTATACCTCAGGTTATGTTACCTAAAGGTATCTTCTGACCTTAAATTTTATGAATCTGCATAAAGTAGCTGTAAGGAAAGAACGGCAGAATATGATGTTGTTTCACTGATTTGAATTACAACATGCATTTGCATCTTCATTTGCATTTACTGTATTAAGAGTAACTGTACTGAATGCACTTGTGTGATAGAGTTGTCACTGTGAGTTGAGAAGAGGTGAATGTGTGTTCTGAATGACCAAGATCACATCTACAGGACTGATGTCTACCAGCATAGCTCTAAAGAGATGCCAACCCTGACAGGCATAGCTGTGTCAACAGAAGCCTCTAGTAGAGTACAGAGTTGTACCAGTAAAATGGTATTTTCACCAATAATATTTTATGCCAGTGCTGGGAGATGGTTTTATCCTACTAGCAGACAGTACAGATGTATCCATGCTAAACTGCTTAGGATTTTAGTATTCACAACAAAATACTCCCCTCAGAGATTCCTAAACCAGTTTTGTTGGTGCTGCCAGAGAAAGGGCATGCAACTGGCCCCGGCAACTGTCAGCTTTGTGGTACCACGCGTGACAGCATTTAATAAATGGAGAGTGCAGAGAGAGTTTCAGGAGAAGTCCAGGCTAAATCTGTTGGCCAAATAGTTATGTCAGGGAGGAGTGTGAAAAGATCAGGCTGAACGAAGTCGGAATAAACAAAAAAGTTGTTTCTCAAAAACAGTTTCTGTCATTTGAAGCAAAGGTTTAACAATACTGGCAAAAGTGATACTGGAATAAATTGCGCTGATCCCACGATTTTTGTAATTACAACTACACTGGAAAATTCATTGTGGTGTAAACTAGCTCTCAGAAAAGACTCTAGGGGAAAGGGTGAAGGGTGGTAACAGTTAGCACTTCATTCAGGAGCAGGGAACGAGGAGGGAACATCACGGCTTTGGTCTGTAAGAGTAGGCCAGATGCACCAGCCTGATCAGACTGTGAGCAATTCTCAAGCCTTGCCCCGTGAAACGTGTGGGTGTTACTCTATTTTACTCTTTATTTAGCTGTGCTCACGGCCTCCATTTCCAGGGAGTTCCTAGGAGGTAGATGTGTATAGCTTTAGGACCAGCCTGGCATAGTGAGTCTCTACTGAGCTGGTGCTCAAAAATGCAATTCCTCTTTTTCATTGTTCATATCTAGGCGCTCTATAATTTGGAAGGGCATGACCACTAATCAACCTTTACTCCACCTAAATAAAGTTGTGCAATATTCCATGCCCTTAATTCTTTTTTTTTTTCTTTTTATCCTCCGTAAACTTCTTGAAGCCTTTTAGTACTCTAATGCAGTTTTTCCTCTGTCACTGGTTCTGCAGTTTCAGCTACAGCAATGATTTTCCTGCTCAAAGGAGGTTTATACAACTCACTGGTTGTATGTTAGAGCTTTCACTGCATCTGCACCACTCACACCTGAGCCCTTCTCCTCACGGAGGAACAGGACTCAAATGCTGAACCTCAGGGCATTCAGAAACCATTTGAAGGTGATTGTGGAAATGATTGTTGGGAATGTGTTTTTAAGCAAGGTGAACTAGGGGTGAGGGTTTTGGGGAAGCAAATTTCCCTGTCTGCTCTGATTGCTTCTTCTCTCTCCCTCTTGAGCTGTTGTGCCATTTTTGCCTCGTGGTGCTGTTCACAGTGCTCACCCACCACAGGGATTTTCTCCTTATTTCCAGCGCTGAAGCTCTAACTCTTCCTTCACTCGTCCCACCATCACCCCCGTTGTCTGTCCCTCATTGCAGCAGCTGCCAGTCTCACGTGTCTGCAGACATCCCACGCAGGGCTGTGTGGTGCTTTGTTTCACTCCTCCTCTTGGGGAAAACTTGAAGGACTGGCGGTGAGGCAGGAAGGTGAGGGAACTGGGAGGGGTGTAGGCATATCTCAGGGCAGGCCCAGCTGGAGGCCGGGAGAAGCAAAGGAATACAGAAAAGATTGCAACCTCTGCTCCAAGGTTGTGCCTTGTGCCTCAGAAAGGACGGCGCTGGCACACAGGAGGTCTGGAGAACACTGAAGTGGCCCATTCCTCTCCATGAGGTGTGCCAACACACACCCAAGCGGCCCAAGAAGACGAACACAGCTGGGAACAGGAGCCTGTGGATTAGCGAACTGCTCTCTGCAGCTACTGCGCGTTCTTGCTTGCCCTTTCCAAGGAATTTAGGCTCACACAGGCAAGGGAGGGAGGGCTCAGCTGCCAGGGGAGGTGGTAGCAGCGCAGATCCTAATTCGCTCCCTTGGAGGGGCTGGTGAGGAGCCAGCCGTGACGGGGTGAGGGGGGCCTGCAGCTGGGTGTGCCCAGTGCTGCTGGGCACTGCCCTTCTGCACCCAGCCCAGGCCTGGGAGGTGCTGCTTGGCTTGGTTCGGTTCTCCCGGTGGAGACAGGACCAGGGTGAGGCGTCCGCCGACTGCTGCCCTGAGCCAGAGAGGGTTCAGAAACCCAGCGGGAAGCCCAGTGGGGCTCAGGCAGGATCAAAACTTTGGCATGAATGTGGGAGACGCCTGGCAGGGCTGGGCTGGGCGACTCCTCGGGCAAACGGCCTCCGGCTTGGAGTACGAGCACTGTGCAGCCCCTCGCTGAAGCACTGGGGCGGTGACTGGTTTGGGGATGTCCACAGGGGTCCCTTTTGGTGAAGGAAGCTGTGCTTGGCGAGAGCTGTGTTTGCTTTTGCTGGCACAGAGAGGAAGATTTAAAAAGCAAGCAAACAAACAAAAGCCACAATGGCTGAAACAGTGAATTTAAATATCATTTACACTCATGTGTTGCAAATTTGCTCCACAGAAAATGTTATTTTAGCACAAAGATTTTGGGAGTGTGAGCAACACAGATCCCAAGCTGTCGCAGTAACACCTAATATGTGAAGAAGTATTTATATGGGACCCCAAATTGAGTGGGCAAATAAAGCGTGTGTCTTTAAATCAATTCAGTCCGGCTCGGTGCAGCTAAGTGCCCCGGCCCTGGTGCTGCTCAGGACGATCGCGGGAGCAGTTTGCGAACACCGGGAACCTCGGGAGCGGCCGCCGTGGAGCCGCGGGCCGGGCCCGGGCCCAGCTCCGCCNCATGTCGCGCACCGCGGGCTGTGGGCAGGGCGGGGAGGGCTTCTCTCCGCGCACAGACCTGCCCTTCTGAGATCGGACGAGACCAGAGCCTAGGTGCCTTCTTCCTTCTTCTTGTGTTCTGAGTGTATTGTGCCAGGTCATCGCGCAGTGGTGCCACTGGAGTTGCGGTGTCTATGCCGCCTGCTGAGCTGGTGACACTGCCTGCCACGGTTGTTTTTTTGGGGCAACGTTTTCCCCCATGCTTGTGCATCCCTTTCTTGTTCTGTTCAGAAGTGTTTTTCTAAAAGGTTATGTCATTTAAGTTCCCCGCGCTGGGACTTGGCAAACCCATTGTCTGTAGAGAAAACACTTTTGTTAGTAGGAATTACTATAAATCACAGTTCTTGAAGGAGCATAAATGGAAAAAAACCTCTGGAAAATACTTAAAACTTTTATTTGGGGTACAAAGAGCACAGAAGTTAAATTGTTAAAGGGTTACAAATACCAATGGAAAATAATAGCGGGATTAAACAGGAGTACAGGTTTTATCACACCCTGAATTCTCATTCTGTAGATAGATACAGCAAGACCCTTACTAATCTGTTATAAAAGTTCTCACGGTTGTAGTGTATCTTTGCTCCATTCCCCACTAGGCAGGCATAAAGTTTGTTTTGTGATGGAGGTTTTGGGAGCAGGCAAAGAAGAAGTTGTGATCCTGCTGCTCCACCGGGCAGTGTTGTGTGTTGCCAATGTCACATGAAGCTGTAGTTACTACAGCCTTGACAGGCGATGCTATCATAGCAACCCAGTGTTTTGCAGTCTTTTGAGAATTTAATTATGTGGGTTTTTTTAAAAATTAAAGTAAGTTTCCATAAATGTATTGACAAGGTTAGAAATATTACCGAAATATACCCCTCAATGGGTGGAATGGTAGAAAATCCAGACAGCCATTGTTTGTTTTTGTGTCCCATTATTAGGATAATATTTGGCTGGGGAAAGGGTCTGACATCTGATTTTGTAATTTCTTGGGTTTGCAATACTACCTGACCCCGTACCTGAACTGCGTCCTAGTGTAGCTGCTCTGGGTGTGGACAGGAGCGTCGTGCACAGAGTTGCGCAAGGCTCCTGGACACCTGATGTATGGTGTCTTCCCTCACAGGATGCAACAGCCCCTCCAGTGTCTGGACCTTCGAAGCCTGGACCCATTGCCTGTAATGGACACTTTGTGAAACCACCAGGACTTCTGTTTCTGCGTTGTTCCATTCACCTACTGCCCACACACTGTTCCTTCCCTCCAGTAGGATGCTGACCCCTGAAATAACAGATTTGCTCTCAGGTGTTTTTTCTCTTCTACATTGGACCTCTCAGGTAAAGTTTAACTGAGAAGTCAGAGTGGGCTTAGTGGTCTTGCTGGTCCTGTGCACCTACATCTACGTATGTGGATGAACCAAGACTTCTGAGTATCTCATTCTCCCAACAGAAAATAAATGTTTTGCTTAATGTCTTAGAAAGAAATTTCCTACATTTATAGAATGGGTCTGTACTACTCTGACCACAGAACAGGTCTTTCTCTCTTGGGTTTTATAAAATGTGCTCAAAGTGGGGGCCAGCGAGAAAATCAATGATCGGAGACACTGTATACTGATTTACAGATAGATTAGGGATATCAGTATTACAACCAACATGGATATTTATGCCTTGTGTTTGTATTGTCTGTGTAGAAAGATTCTGGTGAATATAACTGCCTTCTTGAACGTGTATCAAACCATGGTTGTAGAGAATGAAAGAACAACTTTGTGGAGTTTAAGCTTTTTCTCCTTTGTAAAAGCAAGAGCAGTTTGAAAGATAGTGTAAATTTTAAAATTCAAATGACTCAAGTGCCTTACTCTAGGAGTTGGAGGAAAGAACATCTTAGCTGTACTGCTACCGCTTACGTGTATTTAAAAATAGACAACACAAAGACTCTGTATATACTTCATGTGTCTTGCACTGTGAATACAACTTTGGTGGTTTATGCCATGTCCAAAACAAAAAGAGATCCTGTACTTTCTTCTCTAACAAAAGGTTTACTTGAGAGGAGCAAAAGCTCAACTGAAATTGAGACATGTTGTTTCCCTTACTCTAATTTAGCTCAAAGTATATAAATTTCCAGATTAAATTTTTGAGACAATCAAAAAAGGATCCTTAAGTCGAACTGGATGTTTTACAGATACAGTATGTGAGGAGGAATATTTTCGCCAACATTTTCTTTCTCCAGTGTCATTTTTATGTGGCTATCATGTAGATAACAGCAGGGAATTCCACTTAAGTAGATCCTTAATGGATTTAACTAATGGTTTCTTTGTGATGCTCTCAGACAGTTCTCCTGTAATGTGGATCCTCTAAATATTTAAATCCACCATTGAAGCATTTAATAGGAAGAAAGTCTCCTACCATTAGAATAAAGAAAAGGCTTTCAGCTGGAAACAATAGCAAAACAAAATCTGATTTGTACAACTGCATCAAGAACCCAAGCCCACTTACTCTCTGAGGCAGCTGATACAAAAAGGACCTGGGGTGCCAGGTAAACAAGCAGTCATTTGTATATTCAGACAGTCTCTGTCCTTTGCTGTTTCTTTACATCCTCCGTATTTTTGAGGGCTGTTTGTAGCGATTATTGGTTTGAGTGAGCAATAAAGCTGGTAAATTAATACTGCTACTTACTGTTGGTACAGGGAAACTGCCTAAGCTATGGGCTTTTGGAATCTTGAAAATAGCGGATAGGTTAACCTGCGATGCTTCTCCTTGTTTTGAGTCTTCTGACACTGTTTCAAAGTGATCTTTCTTACTGTTCTATCCATTATCCTCCTTTTTTATTCTTCTTACAAGTGGAGCCTAATGTTTGTCGAGTTCCATAAAATATTTGAGCTGGAAGGAGAAACCTTTTAGAAATCTACTTACTATATTGTCAAGACCCAATTTTTTCTCTCCTGTCACTTGCTTGGGAAGAACAGTCACCTCAGAAACAAAGACTGGTCTTTAAGCTGTCTGCTTAGCCCTGGATTTTACCATGTTTCCCTTGCACAAAGAACAAAATCTACTGTTTCCAATCTAGATTGTTTCTGAAAATGATAAATAATAGAAAAATAAAGGCTCCCTGTAGCTTGCATTCAACCGAACAAAACCATAGAGCTGCAGTTGCCCCACAGCTGCTTATGTGGTATATAAAATACATACCCTACCTTTTGAATACATAGGACTCCTCGAAAAGAATAAATATCACTTTCAGCTAAATAAATCTGTTTATTTTGTTCTGCACAGTTTGGGCAGGGACATTTATTTCTGCAGATGATATTAATAAATATATAGGAATTTTCTGCAATCACTTGACAATCTGTATTGTCTAAATCCACCTGTAACCTGTTCCATATCTAGCCCTTAAATATAGACACTTTTAAAATTTTATTCTCTGATATTTCTGTGATACGATTAATTTCTGCGTTTCCATCACTTGGTATTGTTACACATACAAACACGTAAAGCCATTCTGAATTCTTGTGTGCACAACCATGGTATAAATAATACACAATATAAGCAATAAAGTTTCTCACTTGCTATGGAAACTGGCCATCCAGAAAGGGCATGCTGGACCAAGTTACCCAGAACGGCACCCTCATTGGGCTCTATGGGGAGGTTCTCTAATAAAAGGAGCAGGCACACTTAGATTTTCCTTCTTGTTGCGTCTCAGCACCGTTAGCGATAATGTAGAACTATCAGCATGTTCCTCTCACGCTTGTACTTTATGTTGCATGGATACACTCAAAGGCTCAAATTAAAGGCTTTCTTGCTATCCTACCCGCTGCCAGAAATGGAGTGCCTGTTTTTAAACCAAGTGCCGGATTCTTTGTTACTCTGTATCTCCTGCAGTTATGTAAACCAAAGAGAGCCCACGGAAAATGGCTAATGGGTATTAACATCTATGTAAATCAGTGCAGATGCTGAACTGGTAGCATTTTGTATCCCCTTGCAGAGCAGAATATGACTACCCCAAATCAAAAATGGGGTGAATTTTATTTGGAGGGAAGGAAAGCAGTAATGAGTTAGTACATGGATACTGCTGTTACTTAGATCCACTCAAAACTTTTTTAATCCAGGTGCCTGTGTAGGTTATTATGTATGTTAAGTATGTTATGTGTATGTGCTCTTGCAGCCTCAAAAGCCCACCATATCCAAAGCAGTGTGCCTAGCAGGTCAAGGGAGGTGATTTTTCCCCTCTCCTCTGCTCTGGTTCGACCCCACTTGGAGTGCTGCATCCAGCTCTGGGGTCCCCAGCACAGGAATGACACTGACCTGTTGGAGTGAGTCCAAAGGAGGGCTGGAGCACCTCTCCTATGAAGACAAGGGTGAGAGAGTTGGGGTCGTTCAGCCTGGAGAAGAGAAGGCTGTGGGGATACCTTAGAGCAACCTTCCAGTATTAAAAGTGGGCTACAAAAGAGCTGGAGAGGGAGTTTTTACAAGAGCATGTAGTGATAGGACAATGGGAAATGGATTCAAACTGACAGAGAATAGGGTTAGATTAGATAGTAGGAAAAAAGTCTGTATTGTAAAGGTGGTAAGGCATTGGAACAGGTTACCCAGAGAAGCTGTGGATGCCTCATCCTTGGAAGTGTTCCAGGCCAGGCTGTGTGGAACTCTGAGCAACCTGGTCTAGTGAAAGGTGTCTCTGTCCATGGCAGGGGGTTGGAACTAAATGATCCTTAAGGCCCCTTCCAACCCAAACCATTCTAGGATTCCACAATTTGCGTATTGGTTAAAAAGCAGAGAATGCAAGCGTTGAATTCATGATAAAGGGCACTTCACAGAATCAGAGAATGGGTCAGGTTAGAAGAGACCACAGTGGGTCACCTGGTCCAACCTCCCTGGGTTATCCTAGAGGCACAGGCATGTGCCCAAATGGTTCTTGGATACCTTCAGTGAGGGAGACTCCACAACCTCTCTGGGCAACCTGTTCCGATGTGTTGTCACCCGCACAGTAAAGTTCTTCCTCACGTTCAGGTGGAAGTTCCTGTGCATCAGTTTCTGTCCATTGCCTCTTGTTCTATTGCTTGGCACCACCAAGAAGACCCTGGATCCGTCCTCTTGATACTGTCCCTTCAGATACTTATGGACATTGATGAGTTCAGTCCTTTCTTGGGCAACTAACTCCTGTTTTTGTGCCTTTATGCCTTTGAAAACCTCCCATTCTTACCTAATTTATTTATGTATTTACTTTTGAAGGTGTTGCCTATTTAATCCATGAGAGCAAAAAAAGGATATAGTACTAGTCTGAATTGGTACAGGAGCAAATGCCTCCAAAAATAGTGTGATTTTTTTTTAGAGAGGCCCATCTGTGAATTGCTGCTTTGTGCTGACCCACAATTTATGCAGCTTTTGCCCAAATGTATCAGACGAAGCTCTTTAAATCGCTTAAAAATAGTTTGTAAGTGTTACAGGCATTCAGTCAAATTAGTCACTTAGTCAAATCATCCTTTCAACTGGTGCTTTCAGCAAATGGTTAAATCAGCATTTGAGGAAGGACCAGGTGTATGATCTAATGCGTGAAAGCAGCTCATGCTCAATGACATAATCCTAAGAATAAATGTATTGTAAGTGTATGGCCAAACACAAGAGAATATCTGTCATCAAGTAGCTAGAAGTGCCACATGGTTTTTGTATCACTGTGCTGGAGCCACTGAGTGTTGTGCAGCACTTTCAGCTCTTCTGAGAAAAATACCACATACTGCTTCAGCACTCCCTGGATCCAGGGCAGAGGCTTTTAAGAAATCCTTAACTAGAAGAAGTAAAATCTTGCTGGGTGTCTCTTTTTCTAGATGGAAGAAACTAAAAACTCACAGAATTTTACATATTCAGCTTCTAGCGGTGTATTTGGAATGGGCGGTGGGACAGTGCCTCTCACCCTGTTGCAGCAGCACAGCTAAACAGAGAGAGGACACCAGGAGTCCTGTGTACAGGGATAAAAGTCTGGGTCCATCAGTGGTGCACATGATACCAAGCTAATCACTTTGCCTCTTTATGGCCTGTTTCTACTAGTGTATCAGGATAATGCACAGTACGGACATTTGGAAGAAAAAAGCTTGGAAGAAAGGAACTGCTGCTAGTAGTATACTACTGCTACTACTACATTGACTATTACAGTTGCAGCTGTGCCTTTAGAACCACAATCAATACATTGCTCATTTAAAGATTATTCCAGATTTCTCCAAGAATACCTCTTGGGCTAGCCCTCATTCTTCGTCTCTCCATTTGTCTTCACTTTAAATGTGTGTAGCTCTGTCATTACTGTCTTTACAAGTAATTTTTAACTGGACTTATTGTCCCTGTCTTCATGCTTTTTCTTGCTAACCAGAGGTTGTGCTAGAGTTCCTAGAGTTCCTTGCTTGTTGATATTTTTTTTCCTGCAGAATGGTGTGTTTCCATTTACTGTTTAAAAACTACCACTTAAATGGAGTGTTAAATCACTTCTGGAAACTGGGCCTAAAATAAACGGTTATTCTCTATGAAAAACCGCATCAACCTCTTGACCCTGCTCTTGCCTCTTTCCAGAAGCATGTTAGGAACAGCTGTGTATACAAATTGAATGTACTCTCTATCTTCAAACCCTTTACTAGGACCCATCCTAGTATTTGAGTGCTCATTGCAACTCTGTCATAGTTCAAATCCATCCTCTCCTGCTAAATCTGCAACTACCTTCTCAGCTTTCCTCTCTGTTTCCTGCCTCCCCTGCAGCCATTACCATTACAATCTGCAGGTGCTCCCCCTCCCCCCCCACCTCTCCTGCATGTCTCTTCCAAAGCACTCTGCATTACTCCTTTCACTGGTGAGCTCTCTGAGTTCAACTGAATTGCTGTTAACCTGTTAGCTTCCCCAAAAAATTAAAAAAAAAGAAAAAAGTAATTACACTGTTGTATTAAAATCAGGGAAATAAACATTGGACAGTGATGAACCAAAGTCAGCATGGATCTTGCCATTTCTGGAGAGGAGGGGATTTACGGGCTTCGTTTCTCACAAGTGTTGGGCAATGACACTTTATAAAAAAAGTGAATAGCCTTAATTTTTCAATATGGGAAACAAAAAAGGAAGAAAATTATCTGTAATAAATTGAAAATAAGAATACAGGATAGAACTTCTTTTGTGGCCATGGTAGCAATAGTGAATATGTATATACAAGAGGATCATTCAGCAACCACCTCTTCTGGCAGCAGATGATGACTGAGATTTTTGTTGCTTCCAGGTAATTGGTGCTACTGGAGCAACAGAGGACTGGAAAGCCTGATCTTGCACCAGCCAGACCCAAATTCTCAACCTAATTTCTGAATAAATGGGAGACCAAAAAGAAGGGGGGAGGAATTTTTCCGCAGTCTTTCTTTCCAGAAGGGAAGAAAAACGTGAACAAGTGAATCCTCACAACAGCAGGTAGAGACAAGTCTTTCCTCTTCTGTCCTAATTCAGCAGTTGGATCCATGCCTGGGATTTTCACCGGGGAGCCTTTCTTGTAGTCTCCTGCTCTGGGGGTGGCAGGCGGTCCCACAGCCTGTTTTGACATTCAGGAGTAAAGGCACTGATGAAGCAAAGCTCTCCATGGCTTAGACAGGGAGGCAGAAAAGAGATCATTCATACAGTCTTTATTTCTCTTAATGTCGAGTTTGTATCCTGGTGCATTTCTGTGTGTATCCCCTGATATCAGTGGAATTAGTGTCAAGGGAGGAACAGCAGCATGTCCCACAGGCGTGGTCGCAAGGCAAGGAAGAGATCTCCCAGGGGCCTCCTGAATTTATGAAGGCAGTGGAATAGTAGATCTGAAAATGAATACTAAGTGTGAAGTGGGGGCTGGGATATTTCAGCTCATTAGTGATTGTTAAAAATAACTATTACTCTGTGAGTATAAACAGTATTGAATATACCATGCTTAGAATGAGGTTGAGCAAGACGCTTCTGCACAACCCAGTTATTATACATGGTCATCTAAAATCACTGCTTTTTACACTGTGGCTTTCAAAGTGTGTGAAAAACACTTTATACTCCTGTGTGTGTTTAAGTTGATTTCACACAGTCCAGCCCAAGCCGCCATGTACAATTATTTAGTGATTATTTTGTCTGCCTTTCTAATGTAAGACTCTTTGAGCAACGGCAGATATCTAATTGATTGCTCTTTTTGTAAAGTATCAGCATTCAGCCAGTAATCAATTTATTACCAAATGTTGCTTAGAATGAGCAGCTTTCTCCCTGACAGTAATCTCATTGGTTGTGACAAGATATGATCAGGTGACAATAAGACCTTCTCAGTAACACTACAGTAAATTACACTCAATAAGAATAAAGAGTCCTGAGTAAAAGTAATTCCATTTCCTATTAACAAAGCCCTTGGCAACTGGCAGCCAGTGCCACAATGGCAATACTACAGACACTACTGGAGAAGTGAGAGATTGTTGTCCAAAACAGAAAAAGTTAGTAGGAAGCTCAGTTTAAGTGAGCTTTCTGCATATAATCATTTTTCACTGCTAGGTCTGACAACCTTTTTGGGGTGTGTGAGTCCCATTTTAAAGCTTCTCTCCCTTTGTTGTTCTGCAACTATTGGGTAAAAATCCATTGTATCTGTTAAGGCAGCTATATCCATATATATTACCTCCATGATAATGCACTCCAAGGTAATATACTTTAACAATTACACACAGAGGTACATTTTTTTTGTCTTGTCATTTATATCTTACAGTTAGCATTGCATTTATTTATTGTATTGTATTGCTGTTGTGTCTATTGGACAAAAAGAAATCTTGTGGCAGGAAGATCTGTGGCTATTCCAGTGTTTTCAAAAGGGAGTTGATTCCATATTAAGCTTTCTGCTTCCTATGCTGACACTCCTAATTCTTGTTGCATACGGTTTTTTCAGAGAGGGGCTTTGAGAAGTCATGTTAGTGTAGGCTGAAGAGATTTCTAACTCTCTCTGAACTGTCCCATAAAAGGCTCTGAAAACAGGTGAGAATATTAAAAATCATTAAGCACAGTGGCTTAAGAAAATACGTGACCTCTAGTCTATAGTATAAGAACTGTATTTTGCATGACTGGAGCTTTTAAAGTCTCCTTCCCTGATGAATATGATCCTTGGAAGCTGCAAACACATGGCTGTACTGTGTCCAAGACATGATGTCATTGTGCTCAAGACGGGGTGCTTTTCAACTGTGTTTGGTCAAGTGCAGTGCTGTTCAATTGGCTTCAGTCTTCATGTGTTGATTTGAAATAAATTAATTTGTCACAAGTGCTGGTGGACTCAAAGATAACCTCCATCATGCTGGTATGCTGGCCTCTGCCTGAGTGTTCAGATGACCTGAAATAAATTCTAGTATTGAGAACTTCCATATTTTTATCAGTTATGGTAATCATGACCAATTAAGTGTTCATTCTGATATTTTAAGTCTCTCAGTCATTCAGTATTATTTTTTCTGGTAAAATCACTGAAGAACAAAGAACAAATTGTGAATATCTGCATTGCCTACTGTGAGTAGCCCTATATTTTGCCATGGATAGGCATGAATGGCTATTTAGGAAACCAGAGAAGCCTGAGACAGAACCATAGCTCCCAGCTAACAAGTAGCTTTAGGAAAAAAAGTCCTTGATGTATCTGTTCTTTAAGTAAACCATACTGCTCAGATCAGCCCCCTTCTTAAAACTCAGACACTTCTGTGAAAAAAAAAGCCCAATATTATTTTTAAATGTAGAAAAATTATTTTCATTTGCATTTCTGCAGACTTGAGATGACTAAAGAATTTTTCCTGAGATTTAAAAGAAGTTGCCTTTGGCCACAAAGTATGAATGGAGAGTTGTAACCCAAAGGTGATATTTTCAGCAAGATCTTATCAAACACAGGGCTGAAATGAAATTTTTTTCCTCATCTTATTTGTTACCAATGGATGATAGGTTTCTCTTTCATCCTCTATATGATACCTCCCACAATTGCATCCGAATCCATGATTAAATTTCTGATTGCTAATTAATGCAAGTTATTATTTACTGTTATTATTAAGGGCAGGGCTGCCTTCATCTGTCTGGAGGGTCTGCTGTTATATCTGCTCTGTGTATTGCCGCTACAGTGGAACTGAATATGCCTCAGCCTCATGCAGATGCACTGTGTCAGAAAACATCTGCTAGCTGCTGATTTTATGCATATTACAGAGACTTTATGTACTGTTAAATGGACCACTTTTTCATTCCAAACCATAATTTTCCATGTGGCATCATTTGATCTGTCCTCACTCCAACATTTGGTTTGATCAACTCATTTCTTCCTACCCAATATGTTTGTTGCAACCTCCTCTATGGCTGTGAGTGTCCTCCCTCTGAATGGAAATTACTACAGTGCTTCTGTCACGATAATATGGTGGTAGGGCAAAACGTGTCGTTTTAATCAATATATTTTATTTCCATTAGCTTCTTTCATCACTGAGCTTGAGTCTAGACAGCTTAGGTTTGATTATGCCAACTGCTACCCGACTACATAGTAGCATTCCGTGATCAAATGCAATGCAGTTTTTCAGAAGTACCAAGGACACCTAACTGGGTATTAGGTTTAGACCTTAAATGCAGCTCATGAGGAGAAGCATGTCCTCCACACAGAACTTTGCTGTGCCTGTACACTGAACTTCCAAATGGAAGAGTCGGAGGGGAAGCTTATTCAGGTCACTGCCCTTTGGGGACACATCCATTTCAGCCCTGCTGTTACCCTCCTGGGAGTCGAGCTGCAGGGCCATGGCAGCAGAGGGTACAGGAGGCAGGAGTGGGAAAGGGCTAAAAGGGGGGCCATTCCCTTTGGAGATGGAGCATGCTTTGCTATAAATTGTTTTGCATTGGTTTTCTTGTGATGTTTATATCACCTACCCGTGACATAAACCCCATGGTTAAACTTGAAATTACTGTGGAGGAAGTTACCTTGTAGATCCAGGCTGCTCATGATTGCTCTGCAAGGGCTGTGGATTGACGAGTCTTTGCCTGTTCATTCCTAAGAGTACTTGAAACAACAGATCTCTTCTGTACCTGCTGAGTCACAACTTGGGATTAGTACAGCTCTAATTACAATAGAGAAAACAGTACTTCTTTGGTAACCTTTGGTCGTGGTGACATTTCGAGGCTACAAGGAAAAAGACGTCAAGTTTGAATAGCACCTACCAATCATTTCTGATATATGTCAGTAGCAGGAGGCGGGCACATACTCAGGGGAAACATTTTTGTCAATCAAACATCACACAGTCTTTCTTGGCATGCATAGAACTTCATTGCTACATTACAAAATAATAAGACACACACACATACCCAACATAGATTTTGTATATTTAGTGATTCTGACAAGTTTGAATAAATATGGTTTATTATTATTAACAATAATAATAATAATAATAATAATAATGCACATTTAGGTAGCTCTTTTAATGTTCAAAGCACTTTATAAATGCTAGCTTGTTAACTAATCCTTGCAACATCCTTGTGAGGTACAGAATTATTGTCCAAATATTAGAGGTATATAATGGTGTGCAGTGCACCAATTTCCAGTAATTTTTTAACAATGCACTGAAGTCTGATATATGATGTGTATCCCTATAGTTCTGGAATATCACACAGTGACATAAATGTATCTAAAATAAGTGATTTCTTCCATGAAAGCAAAGTAGAGTAGATATATTACTCATGTGTCTATAATTCTCTTCCAATTCACTTTCTCAAAAAAAATTATAATTTAGTTGTGCTTGAGGTAACAGTCAGGGAACCCAGCAGTGATGTTTGTGGGGGTGCTGGGGTGCAAGGCACTATGCTGATTTGTATGGGTGAGTGAAAAAGGCTGGTTCTGATCTTGGATATTTTGCAGTCCAAGAATATGTTAAGAGACAACAGATGGATACAAGAAAGAGACAGAGACATCTCGAGGTTACAGTGAGAGGATTACAATTACTATAAGAAGTGGTGGTCACAGCACACCAGCTGTTTAACCATTCTCAGAAAATTTTTTAGTCATCACAACAGTGAGAGTAAGAGAATTATTTGAAGGAGGATGACAAAATGACTAGGCAGACTTTTGTAATGTCTCCTTCACATGCAAATATAAAGACATGGGGAAAATACCTTCATAAGAAAATGGGATGAAAAGCATTTCACCTTTGGTAAAAATGAGGTGAGAGCTAAGGATTCTGGTTCACTATAAGAAATCATGAAGGATGAGAAGGGATAAGCCCTCAAGATAAATACTGAAGTGAATTTGGGTCTGAAGTGAAATGCAAGGTATAGGCATGCGGTGACAGTGAAGTGAGGTGACAGGAGTGAAGTGCCAAGACAGAAGATGACAGGTGTGTTTTGATAGAACTGTTTGGTAGGTGCTGTTGCAGTTCTAAGGCTGTAAGAGCATCTGTTTTTCAAACTTCAATGAAAGCCCCGTGTTTCTTGGCTGTTCTACAGGAGACTGTGAAAAGTCTTCTAACACTGACTTTGTGTGGCCTCTATGACATGGGACGCTGGCTCTGTGCTTTGCAGCTGTTTTAGTCCTGTGCAAGAGTGGCTTGCACCCTTGCTTGGTGTTCAGCTAAAACACTCCCTGTGTTTGATATGGACCAGAAGACTCAGTTTAGACACAGGGAAGGAGTGAAGATTTACATACCACATTCGTCTCTGATCAATGTGGTCTCCATTCTTCACTGCTCATGGTAAAGCCCTTTCCACACATCACTCCCGAGGCTACAGATCCTTTGCCATATTGCCATTCCATCCCTTTCAGACAGCCTGGCATGATAGTTGCACATATCCCCACTGCATACCAAGGTGTAATGTAAACATATACAAACCCATTTTAAACAGGAAACAGCCTTGTTGTGGTAGCACTGAGGTCTGTGCAGAGTAATATATCCTTTGAAAAAGGCACTAACCCTAATTTGAGTATTATTTCCAGTATAAGCACATGGGTTTTGATCGAGGAATTAATGTACTTGATGTGAGTCTTTCCATTGCCTGCGATGGGCTTTGGATTGGAACCATAATCCGGATGTCTCACATGCATATATGTCCTTAATTAAAATTTTCTAAATTGCTGTTACATAATGAGAATCCCAAACCTCCTGTGAAGCATTTCCAACTAAGCCAGTGAAAAAAAATCCACTCAGTATCTTGCCATCACAGTTAACATGAAGTAGAGCAATTCTCAATACTGAGTATTGAGACAGGTGAATTATTGGTTCACTGAGAACACTAAGTGAATGTCCTGACTTTTGCATGCTTGTAATTTATAAACAAAGCTGCCTTACATTAATTTAGCTACATTACACACATACATACATATGTATATATATATACACACACACTCTCAGAAAGTTATGATCAGCTTTAAAAACAGGCTTAGAATGAACATAATAAATAAACCTTAAATATACCAACTGCTTCTGTTGTTTCAGTTTCTGTTTTCTGTATTCTTTCAGTTTGCCAGGCATCTTTTAAAAAATATAATAGATTGCTATACCTTTTTACCAAGAAGAGATACATCCTGTAGCAGCTGTCCATCATTAGTCACAGAATCATTTTACACTGACCTATATGAAAAAACTGAAGCAGGCTCAATCATATCCCCTCTCTTGTGCAGTAAAGGCAGTCATTCAAGATTTTAACTCATTTAATTTTTTTTTTTCAGCAGGAAATACCCGTCTGGTCTCATAGCAAGTGCTCTGACTTAGATTCATATGACCTGCTTTCTATTCCTGGCTCTGGCTCTCAGTGACCTTATGAAAGTCATTTTTATCTCCTATTGTTTTTAAATGGACAGAAAAGTTTCCTAGCAGAATGGGTCAAGCATAGGCACTTTTTTTTCCATTATCCCACCTCAAAAACCCATCCCTGAAAAAGCTACACACCTACACATAAAAATGCCAGTCAAGTGTTTGCCTCAAATAAGATGCTCTGCCTCTCTCCCTCCTGCTTTCTCTCTCTTTTGTTCTTTGTAGCATGAGGAAGTCAGAGTGGAGTGCCCAAATAATCTTCTTTAAATATACATAACTTTAGAAGAGTAATTACATATACAGATTTCTGCTCCAGTAGGCTGAGGTGATTTCTGAAAGCAAATACGGCATGGACAAAAGTGAGCTTCCCAAAATATTTATGGGCTTACTGTACTGCTACACCCAATACATGATAAGTGTTTATTGGAAAACTGCCTTCC
Source organism: Struthidea cinerea (assembly GCA_013397865.1). Taxonomy (NCBI): domain Eukaryota; kingdom Metazoa; phylum Chordata; class Aves; order Passeriformes; family Corcoracidae; genus Struthidea; species Struthidea cinerea. The sequence continues at coordinate 38,287 of VZTI01004180.1, forward strand.
CCTTTAGCAGTATAACTGTCAGACAACAGTTCATACACAGCAAGACAAAGTCATAACTTGGGAGATAATATTTTATATGTTCCTAACAATACGCTTTGAAATCCTACATTTAAAAGGGTTTAAAACCACATAATACCCCAAACCATCAAATAAGCAGTAAAAGTAACATGCAGAGCCAGACACAAAACCAGAATGAAAAAGATTTTTTATTATTCTCCTCTGTATTACCATAAATGACATGCTATATTTAATTTTACAGTGCCCCTGGACAAATCATCAAATACTTTAATAACTACACAAACATTAATATTTAAATACAAGAGATCCCCTCAGTTACTGAATAATCATAACTCTGGATTGATAGGGTACTAAATGGAAAAATCTTGTTTAGACAGTTGTAAGAGGGGGGAGGGTGTTTAATGAAACAAGTTTGATGGTCTTGTCATCATAAAACTGATAGATATTTGGCACAATTTATATCTTTGCTAAAAAGAAGTTTGAGAAATGGAACAATTGTGGTGAAGATTAATTTTCCCTTCTTCTGCTTTGAGAGCACAGTCCTTTAGGTCATTAGCAGGAATGTGTGACATAGATTGCACTTTACCCATGCAAGCTCTGTGCTGACTCTTAGAAAATGCACTTGTTAAATAGCTGTGACTTCTATACTTGTGGAATGGGCTGCCCAGCTACCATCACAGCTATCTAGACTCATTTTATGAGAGTGATGAACATAGATGGTAAAAGAGACAGCATACAGAGTTCTGGCTGTCAGTGTTTGTTAGACCTGAGCACCCATTCTACCCATGGTCCTTAGAGGGATTTTTTAAATCCAGATTTTGTCTTGTTGCTTCAGCCATTCTTCCAATTAAATGTTCTACCTATTAATGGAAGTTTGACTACTAAACCACAACAAGAACAGTGAACTGGAAGGTATTTCTAATCCCTCCAGCACCACAAAAAACCAATCGAGAAACAAAAAACAAACCAAACCAAACCAAACCAAACCAAACCAAACCAAACCAAAACAGAAAGACTGAAAGACTTCTCAGGCAAAGTCACTCCCATAAATGCCTGAACCAAAAGCCTGAGACTTGACTGGATTTTCAGGTCTCCAGATCTGGGACTACATTCATGCATGTGTACTATGTGTCACTGAGCACAGATGGCACTAAGCTAATGATAATATCTGACTATTGCTGGACAAAGGCTTGGCTTTTATTTGTATCAACTCATACTCTGCTTGGCTGCCACAGCTTTTGTAGCTAAATGAAATGCTTATGGACTGGGAGGTGGGCTGTGTTCACGTACCAATCCCTTGTATTTGGCTTCATGCCTCTTTCCAGGAGAGTCTGTCTCTGCAATGCACCTTAACGTTTTCTTTTCTGTTTTGGGGCACTGCCTCAGACTCTGCACTTTTCAGAGTTCCTTCTTCTTCTGTGCACTTCAGCTCCATGGAGATGATATAGTTCTAGCTGTGTTGTGTTTCTTGGCCCCTTCTCAACTGGGAAATACCCCTTTGAGGGAAATTCAAGTGAGAACGTGAATGTGTTCATGTTCTAGTTTTGCGGGAACACGGGAGGAAATGACCCAGAGACATAAGGCCCCTGAATAATAGGACATGGGCTGCCAGACCCTGGAAGCAATACCATTAGAGTACTCCTCCAGATGTGGACAGCTGACAAACTTTAATGATGAAGGCTGCATCCAAGCCAGTTATGATGAATTAATTAAATACCTTGCTCCATTTAATAAAGGAAGTATAGAAGAATCCAAAGCTGTCTATAAATCACCTCCTCACTGCCCTGCCAAGCTTCTACAGTGGCAGGAAAGGTGAGCAAAAGAAAAGACAACAGGGCAAAACTAAAGGACTAATACCAATGGAAGTTTCTGTGCTAGGAAAGAATGGCTGTTGTCACCACATCTTAATGAAAACAAAGATACTATGTAAACTCCAAAGCTACAGACCTGGTATCAGAGCAAAGAGGGTTAAAACAGGATAAGAAGTTAGCATAAACACTGCAGCTTAGAGCTGAGCAAATCTTTAAATAAGCAATCAATTCTCTCTGTCTCGACTTTATATGCCTAATTTATCATTCAGTTCTTGTAACTTTATTTATTTTTCCTTTTCTTTGTTATAAGGCAGCAATAAAACAAGAAGTTGGAACTGAGTTCTTGATATTAAGAAAAGGGCCAATTACTCTCTGAGACTAACTCTGGGCTTGGGCTGCCTCCCCTCTGCTGCTGCGCTAGTAATGCATGCTCCCTTGAGAGGACAGATTTAATCACTGAGCGCAACCTCTTTTTCAGGAGAAGAAAATGTAAAGAGACAGCAGTTTCTAGCAATAAAATAAAAACCAAAACAACATAAACCGTTTCTCTGCCAGTCATTTCTTCCTCCTTCATTTCAACTTTTTTTGAAATGGACAACCCATGCTCATTGATGAGATTTTGAGCTGTTCATGATTATTTGTAGTGCTTGAGAGAAAAGCTGATTTTGCTCTTACATGTGAACAACAGAAAATACATTTTCACCTTTTTACTTCACTCTAAAAATCTACCTGTAACATGCTGAGAGACTAGAAACACATTCTTACAGATTAATCTCATTTGAAGACATTGAAACACTGGTGAGGAATGAAATTCTACAAAACTGTATTACTTTATGATAAAATTGTGAATGTAATGTACTGGAATGAGTAACTGAACTCCCCAAATTGCACTCTGATGTCTGCCTTCCCCTGTATGTGCATGGGTGCTTGTGATTTGTACAGCTATAGAAAAGCTACTGTAAAAGGATGTTTTACTGAAGTCTTTCAATTTACTGTTAACAAGTTTTTTGAGATGCATATACATTTTCCTCATTGCCAAGCATCCTCTTTCAAAGGTATCTTTGAAGTCCTACAATTTGAACAGTAGAGTGCCTTTTGCATATCACTTAACTATTCTGATTGTTTCCTATTCCTTGACAGAAACACAGATAAACAACTATTTTGTGAAACTATATTTTGAATATTTGAAGCAACTTCTGGGGATGGACATAGTCCCAAGGTATACTGGAAGCATGAATTAATCCTATGTGGTCTAGAAATCATAAATGGAAATGCTGGAGAAGTCTTCTGTTCACCAATAACACAGCTCACAACTGAAACTATCATTTTTTCAGCCTTCTGTGAAATAAAAGTACAGATGGTTGTCTACGTGCATAACATCAGCGATGGCTAAAGCAAAGAGATTACAAATCCTTTACAGAGTGGTTATCACCAAATAAGTACTCAGGAGAATACAGAAAGACAGAAATTCACCTTAGAGCTACAGAAGATGGTCATGGCGCTCTATTTACCACTCTGTTGTTGCCATAACCTCTCAGAAAGCACAGATTATTGTTCTAGAGCAGGTTTCCTTTACTTTTTTTTTCTAGAGCAGGCTGGATTTTGCTTAGGATGTCACTTTACACTGATGATATTTAACTGTGAAAATGAAATTAATTGCTGGAAACTATCTTATACAAACTGCATGCGTGGTCAAAGAGTTTGCAAGAAGGTTCCTGTGGAGATCAAAACTATTTGGCATATGCAGTGGTTAAAACCTTGTCTCTATAGTGGTTCCATGATAAAACATAGCCTCATGGATGTAGCATCTTCTAGGAGGGATTAACACTAGCACACTATATATACTGGGTGTGCTTAGCCAGGATACCTTTCCAACTCAATTTGTAAGCTCTGGCTCTTTCCTATGAAAATCTGTGATACTGCAGAAGACAGTAACCAAAGTTACCATTTTTGCTTCACAGGAGGAAGAAAATTAATGAAGATAACTGGCTGCTGAAGTCTGAAGAAATCAATCAGTGCACACATCTGTTTCACTGTAAGACCAGGGCCCAACACCTCTCAGGCTAAATGAACATCTTTGGACAAGCCTGTGGATGCCTAGATCAGGTTGAACAGCTCCAACACTTGCCATTCTTGTAGCAGTCTCTCTTTAAACTGCTGCAGTCCTTCAGTTTTTGTGCTGCTGTTACCTCAAACTGATTTTAGCATTATCCTTTACTAAGCTAGATCTATATATTTTTGAAGTAATACAGAATGCAAATTCCTTTACTGTATAATTGCATTTCAGCATACCATGTCACAAAGGTGCATGTCAGTAAATCCCAGCACTGCAGAGTCTGGAATATTGTCTCCAGGAGAAAAGAAAATATATTTATTTAGAAACATAGACATATTTTCTGGATTTAACTGCCAGTTGAACTGATATTGGTGCTGTCAGTTTCATCAGGTAGCTCTCGTTAAAGTATGACAAGAAGTCATCACCTCGGTCACACAGAATGCCACCAGGCTCCAAGAGACCTGCATCACTTTGCTCCAGGTAATACAACTGTATCCAATAGTTTTCATTCTTGATGATTTCTTTCTTGCATCTCTTGCTGGAATAGGCTGAAAATTAATGTGTTTCACTGGTGGATGTGATTACCCTGATCCATCTGAAGCACATGATGATTTTCATCTGTTTTAATAGCTGCTGTAAACATGCAGGCAAAGCAGTGGTGTAGATGAACATAGAAAATAATCAAATCATCTGGTTTTGATGAAAGTGTGTAAAACTCTAAAGTACACTTTAAAAACATGAATCAAAAGTTTATTGAAAATTTAAAGCAGCTTGTCCTCAGCCAATTCATGATTTATACCAGATTTAAATGCACCATAACACACTTGGGCCAGCTTGAGAGAGTTGGTTTTGAATGTCTGGAATATGTAAGGTGCAGAAAAAATGTGCATTTGCAGCAAATCTATTCTGATGGAAAGCCGCAATGATGAGGCCTCAGATCTTTGAGCTCCTGGTGGCATGAGAAGCATCCCAGAGACTTAGAGATCAGCAGAAGGATGGCCCATTTTCCAAGACATGTAACATGGATGCCTCTGAAAATCCCACTGAGAATGCTGATATTTCTTGAAGGGGACAAAGCATCCTCAAGGTAGGTATCTCCTAGAGCTGTAGAGAAACTACATTCATTTCTATGTTCATTTGTAGGGGGCTTTAGCTCTTAGAGGCAAGACTAGGCTGTAAATATCCCTGGGATGGGACTTTGTCCTGCACTCTGAACCAGTTATAAAGGAGACTTTTATATGGACATAAGAGTACAAGAATCACCAGGCTGACTCAGATCTCGCTGCTCCACTGACCTATCTTAGATGGTGGCCGTTACCAGATAGCTCAAAGGAAGGTGTCAAAGCTGAAGGACTTCCTATTTAAGACTGCATTAAAACAAGAAGGGAAGTTTAATACACTTGGTAAAGCTATTATTATCTCTATGGTATTTCTGGATAGTTTAGTCTCAGTGCTAAGCTTGATATATTCTTGGCATCAGGGACTTCCAGAAGCGAAAGGCTTTCCCTAGATAATTACTGGTTACATGACACCATTCCCTCATTGGCTTTGAATTTCTCACCTTTGAACTTCATGGCATGTCATTTTTTTTGCATCACGATATAGGGAGAACAGAAATTCCTGACCTACTTTTTCTATTCTATTCTATTCATCATTTTGTATCGTATTATCCTCTCCCCTCTTATTTGTTTAATTACTTAATTAAGAGCTCCTCCATCTACTCAGTTTCTCATCAGCTACTACTTAAAACCACAGCACTTTTTTTTTCTTGTGACTAAATCGTGGGCTACAGACAGGAACAGTAGAAACTGAGGTGCCCACAGCTCTTTGTGGAGGCTGGGAACTGTTTCTATGACACAATTTTTTGTCTTGTCTACTCTTCTAATAATGGTATGTTGAGTCAAAGTCCTTGCTGGTCCCAGGTCTACAAGATGTCCAAGTCCTGTTCTGAGCTGCTACTTCTTCACAAAAGCACAAAGTCTGCAATTATATCCTGTCATAGGGCAGACCAAAAAGGGAAGAATTCTGTGCTTTCTTGTATGACTTCATACAGAAGCACCAGATGTAAGGGCTATTGACCACTTAATACAAAATAAGATCTCTCAAAATGCCTTTTTCATGTGGTTGGTTTTTTTTTTTTGCTAAAACAAAGAAGAGAGCACATTGGAAGAAAAGCTTTCTCTATAAGCCAAAACGTCTTTCCTGTGTCCAAAACACTTATCTAACGGGAATGAAGTAATGACAGTAAACTTTTGTTTGTTCAAGATAAAAATCACAAATAGCATGGCTAGAACACTGGTTTTCAGATGGTCCATTCAGTGGAGCTTGGCTACTCAGAGCCTTACCCAGTCATGTGGCACTGAAGCAGAAGTGCTGCGCACTGAAGATTCAGGGCAGTGCAACAGAGAACAGAATTAGGCCCTCATGAAATCTTAATGCATTGTGAAGCTTTCCAGCTCACATACATACCCCAGTGAGACTGGGAAAAGCCTAGTTCAAAAACTGTCTAGCAATGAGAGGATATGGTTCAGTTCTGCTGTGATCTAATGAAAGATGAACCAAACTTCTTAGAAGCCTCATAGGATTTTTACCTCAGTTGTTATAGACAGGTATGTAGATAGTATACCTAAGCTGAACAAAAGAGGGGGAAAGAGAAAGGTCTGGAATTAATGAAATATCTTCTCCTAGAATAGCCTCATAAAACTCTTGTCCGATTAAAGCCCCTAAAAACAAAGAAAAAAAATGCCTGCCTACTAAAAAGCTAAAAATAAATGTTTTTAAACAAATAAATAATATGTTTTAAAGGTGGCACTGTATAAGTGAGAGAATTCCATGAGCTTTTGGCTTAGTGGGCTGACAGCCTTTTCTAAATGGCAAATGCTTGAAGGTTCAGTTTTAGGACAGGTTGTTAGTTGCCCAAATAGACTGAGTGCTCCCAGAGGCTGTTTGAGTGTGTGGTTAAGGGCTTGCTGCTCAGACAGGCTAAACAGAAACACTCAAAAGACCCTGCGTGCTCTGCCAGATCCTTCTGATTTATTTATATGAATAAGCCACCAGGCCCAGACTAAGCTCTTTAGACACTACTCATTTGTAGGTGGTTCTGCACATTACTCTTTTCTTACAACCATCAAACAAATTAATATTAGCATAGGTATGCAATACTGTTGCTTTTCTTAAAAGCTGAACGTTCAGCGTTGAGAGGGCTTTGGAATATAACCTTAGAAAACTACGGCCCAGACCTGAAGGCTTTTAAGGAAAGGACAGTCATGAGTCTGGATGATATTGTTGGCTGTGAAATACAATACTGACTGTGTGAATACAGTAAGATTGAATCTCTTGATTTAATCTCTTCATGGTGGACATGATGGGGAGGGAGTACACTAATAGTTTCTCCATGTAATGACCACATTGTAAAGGGTGGAGCACAGATGAAATGGGCTTGGGCCAGTGGCTGCTCCAGGAACTGCCTACTGATGTGCAAAAAGGATGGGGCATGTTTGACAATCAGTTTTTAGTGCTTTGAAGGTAACCATTACTTGTAGTCATACTGCATATATTTCTGTCAGCAGTGGACAGGTAATGAAATACAAGCATGTTGGGTTTCTCTGTCTCCCATATGCATTATCTCCCCTTTGGTGTGAGTGGGAGTGAAGCAAAAGTAGTAATGAGATGAACTAATTTCCTCAATAGGCTTGATTCCAACTTCCTATATTAATCCAACATCCAAGTTTCTTTGCCTTCACTGTTACTTTAACTTAGTTTGTCTAGCTCTGGCTTGCTCAAGAAGATAGGTACACAACTTCTTTTTAATTGACTGTGATATGCCCTGCTACTCTGTTTCTTTAAACCTCAGTTTGGTTGCTTATCAGCTATGAATAGGGCTGGTTATGGATATTTGGTTCTGGCTACTATTATTTTTTTCCAGTGACAAAAAGAGACCAACCACATCTGACTTCCCATGTACCCATACAAACTGACAGTCAACTGACTGGACAAATGAAAGCTTTTTCACAGGCAAATTCAGAATTAGCACACTCTTTTTTTTTTTTTTT
>VZTI01004180.1:63674-87970 GCA_013397865.1 Struthidea cinerea
GCGCTGGTATGGGGGCTGCGTAAATTGCTGCTTTTGACTGATTAAACCAGAATGCAAAATTGTCTCTAGTCTTTGTATTTTGGTTTTTATTTATGCCCTTTAAAGTTGTCATAATATTCCTTTTGTTGTATCATGATGGGTGAAGTTTTGTTGCTTTTCTCAGGCTTATGTTTGCAAAAAACCACTCATATTTCCCTTATTTACTTTGGTAATCTGTTAGGCACTTTATTTTATTATGATGTTCTCCTCTCTGCAGACTTCATGTAGCTTCGAACATCAGAAACTATGTGTGTCTCTATTATGTAGATAAACTCTGTGAATCAGTTCGTTTTTATTTTGATTATTTTTATGATGAAAGATTACACAGTAGAGTGTTCTGAAAACTGCTTCTAAAGTCATTTTTTCCTCACCTCTCCTTCAAGCAGCGTGAATGAAAGCCCACTGGAGTGGGAAGAGATTCACTCACTTCAGTGAGCTTGGGATCAGTTCCACTCTCCTGGTGCAATGTAACACCCAGAGAGAGGAGGCCTTCATGGTTACTTCTGGGATGTTTTCCGTGTGTACTGCATCCGGTGACATCTCCCATGGCAGCCATGTTCCCAGGTGCTGCTCTGTATTTCATTGGAGCAGCTGGCCAAAACAGATGTGTGTTACCAACAAGTGTTTTGGAGAAGCAGCTTTTGCTGTTATTTAAGGATTGGTGTCAAAACTGTGCTGTAGTGGTTATGTTCTGAAAGCTGCATGGTTCAGTAATGCCATTGTGAATTTATCACTTACTGATTGCCTGTAAACAACATTTAATGGTCAGACAGGTTTTGGCAGCAAGGGTTGTGGAGAGGAGGGAAGAGCAAGAGGCAGGAATAATGAGAAATCCCGTGAAAAATGTTTTCCCTCTTGTTTCTTTCCCTGGGTCTGCTTTTTGTCTGATGAGTGATGGAGAAATTAGCCACAGAAAAAAATGCCTCACGTAGAGGCAAGGCAGCCTAAAAATCCCAGCATCTCCTGAGGTGTCTCTAAATTCCTTCTACTGTCTTCCCAGGTTCCTCACTGCTGCTGCTTTTCCTTCTTTTTCTGTTCTTAGCCACTCTTTCTTGTCCCTTTCCTTTTATTGCCATGGCCCTGTGGTGTCCTTATATCAGAAGAAACCCTTCTGCAACTGGCTTTTAGTGAAGGTGGACTGTGATTACGGAATTATATTTTGAATTAACGGAAGAGTAAATGTGAGTCCACAATTAGGGCCATAACTTGATAGAAAAACGAATTATACTTGGAAAAAATTATTCCAGGGCTGTCTGTGGAGTCAGGCTTATCTAAATATCTTGGAGAAGATAGTTTCTTGGCTTGGAAGAGGCAAGATTCAGTTACTCCTGTGTGCTTTGGAGATGTTGAATTTTCTGAAATCGATCTCAGTCACTTTCATTAATGGAAGAGGAAAATCTGTGACTTACCTTTTATCCACTGGTATGAAAAGATCCATAATGACACTGGATAATTACAGTTTTGAGGGAAGGAAGCTATGAAATCTGGTAACATATTTATGATGTGTGCTGATTTCTGGTTTTGTCTGTATGTATAAGATCCTGGTCTGATCTTAAAGAATGTACTTGTCACAGTTTCCCCATCTGGAAACTAAAATAACCATACTCTCTGTCTCTCTCCAGGACTGTGGGAGACCTAGAGCTAGGCAGATTTTCTGACATGAAGCTATGGAAATAAATAATATTGCCATTATTCTTGTTGAATGCCTTTGAACACTGTCTATCTTTCATAATTCTGTCAGTGACATCTGATTTAACAGCTGCTGAGTGTCCACTGCTTGTGTTGAGTTCGGCTGGAGCTGAGGGGCTGAGCACTGATCTAATTCACAACGAGGCAGTGGAAAGGCATCCAAAATTCTTTCTCTGCTGTGCTGCACCACAGGCGTACATTATGCAGTCCAACATTTTTTTCTCCTCAGCTTTTTAAAAGTTAGTAACTGTACAAGCTCTAAACAAAAATGTGGACTACAGTCATTTAAAACGTTTGTTATAAAGAATTTTGCTTTTCTTCTTAAACTAAACCCCTATATTTTGGGTGAGATGTGGAATAATGTTAGAGTCCAATGGGAGGATTGCTTGAGGTAGGAAGGGGTGAAAGTGATAGCTTGGTCACTGAATGGTAAATCTCTACTAATCTTCAAAGCAAGACATAACCCAGGATTTTTCTTCTGTTTCTTTCCAAGCGAAGGCCATTGTGTTTCCATCCTTGGCTGTGTCAGCAGTGATAGCCCTTTTTTCCAGCATTGATTGTTGACTTCCCCTGACACCATATCACAACCCATTAGTGCTGAAAACTGACAAGCCCAGCTGCAACAGCAAAATGGCAAGTTTAAAAGAAAATATACAAGGGACAGGCACAGAATGCTATTAGTATGAAAAAGTAGTTGTTTTTTGTCTTACCTTTGTAAAGGTCAAGAATGCAAGCATTTTTTCTCTTGCTAACAACAACTTGTGTATATTTTGAACTAACAAAGCCATTCTCTCTCTCTGTTTTTTTGTGGATTTCTTTTTTTAAATTCAAACTGTAATGTGGGTTCTACAAAAGCAACCATGTTGAGGTGAGTGAAAAAGATTCCTTCCTTTAGGAAGCTTGCAGAGAGTATTCTGCTTATACATATGTATGGAGTATGAGGTTTTTTGTAAGGCAGAGACATTTCATAGAAATTAATGGCTCAGCAGTTTCTGAGTACTGAGATCCCATCATCAAGCCTTTGTATTGATTGTCTCTAGAGTGGGATTTCTTTCTTTCTTTCTTTCTTTCTTTCTTTCTTTCTTTCTTTCTTTCTTTCTTTCTTTCTTTCTTTCTTTCTTTCTTTCTTTCTTTCTTTCTTTCTTTCTTTCTTTCTTTCTTTCTTTCTTTCTTTCTCTCTTTCTTTCTCTCTTTCTTTCTTTCTTTCTTTCTTTCTTTCTTTCTTTCTTTCTTTCTTTCTTTCTTTCTTTCTTTCTTTCTTTCTTTCGTCCTTCCGTCCGTCCTTCCTCCCTCCCTCCCTCCCTTTCTCCCTTTCTCTCTTATCTTCTGTAGTTGTATGGCAGTGTCACCACTCAGGATGGTAGAGTAACAGTATTGATAAATGTTCCTTCTGATTGTACAGGTGATTTCCCAGGGGAAGAAAGCAACAGCCTTCATTGTCCCGATGCTGTGTACTTAAAAAGATAATGGGGCTTGAGCAAGGGCAAGTAACACTTCAAAACCTTAGTGCCAAGGTGCCAATTTGATATCAGTTGGAAGGCAGAGTGTATACTTTGCTCTGTCAAAGCCCAGGGAGATTGGAACACGAGTAGAGCCCAACAGCTCTCTTGACACCCAAATTTGTTGCAAATGGTTATGTAGCAGCAGCAGCAAAGGAGAAATACTGCTGGACAATTGGTGAAATACATTAAAATTTTTTGTCTTATGAAGAACAGCCTAGAGAGCTGGGTTTTTTCAGTCTCAAGAAGAGGAGACTGGGGGTGGACCTCATCGCTCTTTACAACTCTCTTAAAGGAGGTTGTAGCCAGGTGGGCGTCCGGTCTCTCCTGCTGTGCCTGCAGTGAGCGAACTGGAGGAAATGGCCTTAAACTGAGACAGGGGAGATTCAGATTTGATATAAGACAAATTTTTTTCACCATTAAGGTGGTCAGGGATTGGAATAGGTTGCCCAGGGAGGTGGTGGTGTCACAATCCCTGGAAGTGTTCAAGACATGTCTGCATCTGGTGCTGGATGATGTGGTTTAGGGATTTAGGGGTTGCAGTGCAAGTGCTGGGTAGATGGTTGGATTGGGAGATCTTGAAGCTCTCTTCCCAACCTTGATCATTCTGTGATTCTATGAAGATAAAAAAAAAAAGATAAACACGAAGACTGAAGGTCAAATTGTGTAAAAAAAGATCCAAAATTTATTTGGAACCCTGCAGGGCATTGAGGATACAAAAAAAACTTAGGTTAACGTGGTAATGACTTTGTTTTTGGACAGGTGGGATAATTTACACTTGGTTTTGCAAATTGATAGCTATGGACACAAAGGATATTTATCTCAAGCAATCTATTTAGACAGTTCTGTTATCACAAACATGAGTTCTTTCAAACTCATACCTATGGACATTTGTGTGGCAGTAGCTGGTTGATCCCCCATTTTGCTAGAATGTTGCAAAGCAATGGTTTCTGCCCCAAAGTACTTGCAGCAAAACAAACCTACTCATCAAATAAAGGAAATGATGCTCAATTTTATGGGTGGAAAGCTGAATCTTACAAACCAAGTGACCTATCCAAAGTTATACTGTGCACCTGTCCTGAAGACTGATTGCTATGTGCTAAAGTATGGATTTACAAGGTCCAGCCTACTGTGTTAGGTTTCTGGGTGATTTTCTAAGCATCTATTAAAATGCTCTTGTATGGCGTAGCTCAAAGTGAAGTGTATGGGTAGAGAGTGACCACATCAGAACTTACAATTAGGGCAGAGTAGCTAAAACTGAGTTAGTTGATATCCTGTTTTCTCATCTTCTTTCTCATTTATTCAAGCTATGGGTTAGTAACTGAGGATGATCTGAGCTTCATTCTCTCTTTTTTCATTGCTACAGAACTAGCCTGCATTTGAGGCTTCCTTGTTTTTCCTTTCTCTTCTGCTTGCTTGACCAGTCCAAGAACTTCATGAAGATCTCAGACACGTTTATGAAAATTTCTTGTTAATGCATTGGGATTTAGGTCTAGTTTATCTTCACGTGTTAGCTACAGTTTTAATTGTGGATCAGATTCCAGAGTGATGCTTCCCAAAGTTTATTTTTATGGGTTGGGTCAGGTATAAAGTCTAATGCAGAACGATCTTATACTGAATATGAAGTTATAGTCATGAGGAAGCTTTGTTATGGCAGTCCTACTCTAGTCACTCATGGGCAGCCTCCTCCAAATAGCCAAAATTTTTGTAAACGCTCAAGTATCCAAAAATATGACCTCCTTCTTATTTACACTGAAGCCAAGACAGCAGTAATAAATCAGGCTTCAAACGTCCTTGGAGTAGTTACCTCTCACAAAGAGAGAAAAAAGCATAACTTCAAGTAGTTAAAACAGGGGGAAACAGATGAAGGCAAGATTACACTGAGTTAGTACTTGTCTGCTTAATGCACCTAGCTAATCCAGTTGTCTGGGTCTGAATACAGAGCCTGCTGCTAGTTTTTCCTATATGAAGAGCAAAGTTTACTTCATGACTTTGGACACAGATGACCTCATTTCTGAGATTTTCTATTAATGCTCAGTCATCCCTTGTCAACTTTACAAAGCAAATACAGGTCTAGGGGCAGAAAAGCATGGATGGAAGGCTTGCCATCATTAGGGTTAGGCAGAAAGGCATTTCTCTGTGCTCTTCCAGGCTCTGTACTTCCACTGAAGTTGTTCATGTCTCAGTGAGTCAGTCCAAAAGCAATATTTAGTGAGATTTCATCTGTCTGGTTAACCATTACTTTAAACTGTTGTAAAGCTACCACGGTTAACTTTAATAAAAATAAAAGACAAAGCCAGACAAAATGAGAATAAATTAGTGCTTACGTGTAAACCAATGCCTATAGAAGAGTATCTGTCTGTGTTATACATGGTGGCTGATTTTGGGCTGGTCTTGGCTATAATTGTGGATGGCACTGAGACCTGGTCATAGAGGCAGAGTTTATGTATTTACAGGCAAATAGGTAAATGCAGGTGGAATTTGACTTGTGTGGTGCTGGCTCCCTTGTCTTCTGGATATCTCTATGAAAAGCCTGCCATACAGTTTGCCAGCTGTCGATAACCCTGAGCAGTCTCAGTCAGCTGTACTCCACTTCGACAGGTATCTAAAATCTCAGTTATCTGAGCTGCTCTGTTCTGTGCACTCCTTTTGTGCCTTCTGAGATACCATGGGAGAGAGTAACAGTGCAGACTAAGTGATCCACACGGTTTCAGATATTGAAAGGAAAGAGGATATCATGGAAGTTGTTGCTAGAAGTGTACTGTTTCTCTTTAATCAGTCCTCCTGGTGCTAAAATAGACACTAAATAAGGAAACAAAATATCTGTGTCTGTGAAAAGCATCTGGAACTCAGCTGTACTTAGTTTTTCTTAAGACCATTAACGAGGGCTATCACTTTAAAGGGTGTTTTAAAACTCACTCTTTAACAAGAATTTTCAGAACTTCCTTAGGCAGCAGACACTTTAGGTGTAAGGTAAAGCAATATAAGGTGATCATTTATTTAATTCACTTTTAACTCTCCTTGCCTCCTTTCCCCCAAATGCAGAGTGGGTATCCCTCACCCACTAAACATGTCTTAGATTTTTTTTTCAGTGCTATCTGGGCAGATGGGCCATGTGGGACACGACTACCATTATGAGTGGGACTACATTTGGAGGAAAAAAGGTCTTTCTGTTCTTTTAAGGACTTTTCCTCCTCCAGAAATTATGTGGAGTAATGGTAGCAGTCAAAAGTAATGGTAGCATAAGGGAGGGAAACAAGATTCCTGGAAAATCTGGCAAAGCAGTTAACATACTGAATTCTTTGGACAATAGGTATCATCTCTCAGAATGAGCTGGACTCTGATTCAGGTACTGAATTAAATGAATGTTTTTTAAAATCAGCTCAGCTTACTGAGCTTTGTGGGGAAACCTGTCTCTTATTTTGGTGTGTGAGATTTGAGCTCTTTTGAGACTGTGTCTCAGAGTAACCTGAAGGACTCTAAGACTTGACTTCTTCAGTCCTTTCATGGTTTTCAAGAATTTTGCTATGAAAAGTCTCCCTTGGAAATGCCTTCTTTTCTGCTTAGCATACAAATTCTTCCTCTTAATATCAGTGACATACAAATGTGTAGCAGAGGTTATATGTGAAGCTGTTTTGTCTGTGAAGGAGAAAGGCAGTTTACAGGTGTGATGGGGTGAGCAGCACCAGCTGAAGTGGGAGGGAGCGAAGTCATGTCCCTTTTCTGTTCCCTTTGAGAAGAGCAAACCTTCAGGGTGCTTGCACTCCCTCACTGAGTGTGCCAAGCTGGCAGGCGGTGACAGAATGGAGACACCTCAAGTAGCTTTCAAACAGTTATTTTGGTTGCAAGGAGTAGTCTGGTTGTGACAATTCAGAGCTCAGTAAAAACAGCTGATTTATTTGCCGACCCAGCTCCTGTGTCTTGATGATATCCTAGAACATACTCACTGCCTGCGGAAATCTAGGATTCTTGTTTCCCTTCCCCTGTGAAGAACCAGGATTTGGCCACTTTTGTGCAAGACAGTTAGTTTTGTAGTAGTGAGCTGTGAGTTAGTTTTTTTATATCATGTTTGGGCAACTAAGTAATTAGCCTGCTTTTGAAAATGCTGAGTCTACAATGGCTCCCAGTGAAGTGATGAGAATTACAGACTACTCAGCAATCTGGAAAACGAGACCTATTACTTATTAAATATGGAGCTGGGAAGAGAATTTATGATGTTCATTTTTTAAAATTTGAAGCTGCATAAACTACAGCTTATATTAAGACTCTACACATAAAAAGTTGCTAAAGGTCTAGTAAATTACTAGTAACCCTTTCTATAAGTGACTGATCAGTTGTTACAATGCCCAACAAGTTTGGGGTTTATTTTAATACCTCCTAAAATTGCTTATAATGTACCCATTTGTGTACTTTTAATGTACCTTTGACCTCTGTAACCTGAAAGTATTGTTCTTTTGTCAATTTAATATCTCCAGAACATCATGTGTGGTCATGATATATTTGTGGAAGGGTTTCATTGGTTGAAATGTCTGCTGGCTTAAGTCAGCTGGGGCTGACTTCAATCCAGCACAAGAATCTCAGTTTGGGGACCCAAATAATGGGGTACTGTAGTCTTGTGGACAGCTTAACCAGGCAGGGAGCGGAAGCAGGTTCTTTGAATAGCCTTCCTTTGTCCACCATCATGAAATCAAAAAGCAAATCTTTTGAAAAACATTAGGCGGTAATTCCCCTGGGGCTTTCCTAAACTCATCCATCATGGAGAAAATGTAATTTTCCTTCTTTCTCTATTGTACTCCAAGAAGCCTTGTGACCAGTTAGGTCATTTTAGCTTTAAACATTAACTTCGATAAGACATTTTAAATTAGTAGAGTCTTTTCAAAAATTAGACCATAATCTTACACTCATGCCCTAGGAATAATGATGCATTCTTTTTGTTAAATGTTAGTGATTTTTGAGTGAAAAGTATTTTGTTTATGATGCTACTGTTGAATAATAATAATAACTAGTAGTGACATTGCAACAGATTTTTTTTAATAGTGTAGGGGGCTTCCCACCAGAGAGATGATTTGAAACTGTTTTACTCTGGTAAAGTTCACTTCTGCCTGTATTTATATGTTAATAAAGTGTCAGGCCTAGTGTTTTGGTTAGGCTATATCCCACTTACACCAAACTATTAAAATGTCCATTTATTAATTCATTAATTTCACGGCTCCTTCCAAAATGTTCTACAAAGATATTTTGCCAACCCTGTTCACATAAATTCCCCATTGTACTTTGCATTTTTATTAAATAGAATTGGTGTTTGAAATAGCTTGTAAATTGACAGGATACAAATTAGTGGAAAAGCAGACATTAAGGAGTCAGTGATGTCTCTGGGTGAGCTTTGAAAAACGTTCTGTTTAGAACCAATTGTACGGATGTATAATTTATTTTTCTGCTTTCCCCTTCCTACATTTGTTATAACTGGGGAAATTTGCATGAGAATTGGTTGCGGGTTTGTTTCAATGTTTACCTGTTTCGACTGTTTATTTTGTATGTATCTGCTGTTTTAATGCTTGTCTTATGACATCACTGTTCATTGCCAGGGGAATGACAGTGATGTCACAGAAGTGATGGTTTGTAGGACAGAATGCCTCTTTGAGACTGTGAGTGACTACAAAACCCATTTTTTCCCTTGGGCCACCAGTGGTTGCTAGTTGATGGCTGTCATTCTCCTGTGCAGTCAAAAGCCATTGTGTCACGGTCAGTGCTTTAGCATACATGTCACAAAATGGCCTGACAACTTCACCACAGAAAACCAAGCGTTCCTGATCACAGGAGACCATGTTTCCTTGTAGTTCTTACTCAGGACACAGATTTATTTGGGGATGAGGACTCCACTGATGTTTTTCATGTGTTTTCTATACCATATCTGTTCTTTGTCTAGTCACCTCTGCCTCTGTCAATTCAAATCCAACGCCTTTCAGGAAAATGAAACTTCTCTAGTCCAGTTTGGGGAGGGTGGGAAACTATGGCTCCATGTTGAGGAATGAGCAGTAATGAGATTAACTATAAACATCTTTCTTGTTTATATAGGTTTATATGAATGAGAAGTGACAGAAACAGGACAGTATAAGAAGAAAAGATCTATCTAAGTAGAGCATATTTTCCGAAATGTTCCTGGAGTTATTGAAAGTTCCTTGAAAACACCCTGTGTCTTTTCCAGTAGTAGATGGACCACAAGAGAGGCAGCCCTTGTGAAACCGACTTCCTCTAATATACTCAGACAGTGGATCTGTTGTATCTGTTGTTTTGCTTGGCAGAAAAGGGAAAGATGGTTGAGCACTCCTTTCACTTTTTTTTCCCTTCATGCTCAAAATCATCTCCCACACCTCAAATCTCCTACTGAACATGACCTACCGGTCAAGTTGCAATCCCTCACCTCCAGCAAGCCGGAGGTGGCTGGGTTGCTCCTTTAGCAGCCCGTGCTGGTAATAGCACACCACTGCTCACCCCGCAGGGCTTCTTGCAGAGCAACTTGAGCAGCTCTGGCCTCTCTCCGACGACTCGGTTTGTCATTTCTGTCACTCTGTGGCACATACACACACTCGCACAGCAGCTGCCAGTGGCCTCAGGGGCCTGGGATCCTCTTTTTTTCGAGCTCAGTTCTCCTGCATACTGGCTGGCTACATTGCAATCTATTACCTGCAATAGGCTCTGACCTCTTTCTGAGCATCTAAAAACACCCTCCAATGGCACGCAGACATTTGCCCTGTTTGCTGGTGTCTCTCCCTCTGCTTTCAAATTACCTTTTCAAAGTCCATTGGTATTAGTGGCTTGGGTTTTTGTTCTTTTGTGAATGGTGGTGGTTGTCTTTGATGTCAGGATTTTAATATTTTTTTACTCTGGAGGAAGTAAAGAGGCACTTGTCCATTTTAGGTACATTTGAATAATCGCTAAAAATAAAATGAAAAAATCAGGGCTCTACTCTGCAAAGTAGTTTTCAATCCCCTGAAGAGTAACATGGCTCTTTCTGACTCCACACAGGCAGACAGGCCTAATTCAGCTGTCTGTTGCATGGTATGTTTAAGTGGTTTTGTAAAACAGTGTTCCTTAAATGTTGACAGTTTAATGGATTTCATTAGTGGCTGCCTACTGGCTGAGGGCTCAAACCTGCCCCCACCAGGGTTAGCTCAGATGAGTTCAGATGTGGCTGTGTGGAGGACCACCCTCATCTTGTCAGAGCTTTTCCAAGAGCTGCATCTGGAACTCCGAAACAAGAGCAGGCATCTTCTGTGCCTCTATATCCGCAGCACGCTGTGGGCCATGGCTGGTGGGCGCATGTGTCCTTCTCACTAGGCAGAAGTGTCTCCAAGGCTCCATTGCACACCCAAAGTCATGTGGGTCTTCTCAGGGTGTCCTTCCAGACTGCCGTGCTGGTGAACTGCCTCCATTCACTGTCTTGGGGAATGAAGGAGTGTCTCTACTATGCCAAAACATGCTTGTGCTATGTCCCCTGTGCCTGTGAGACCTGTAGCTGCATAGAACATCTGGGGGCCCTCCAAGTCCAATTTCCATTAGCAAATAATGTTCATGATTTTGTTCCAGTCACTGCCTTTTAAGTTGAATAACATATGAAAGATAGCTTCATCAAGGTGAGTAATAGCTGAATCAAGTCTCTCTCTCTCTCTACATGCTATGAGGTCAGAGGAAGCTTGACTGCTTTGTCTGGAGTGTGTGTTGGAGGAACTCTTTGAAGGGGAAAGTATTAAAACTAGCAATATGAAATCTTGGAATAGACTGTAATTTTATTCCTTTTTCTGGACAAAGCAAAGAAAAATATAGTCCTAAGAAGCCATGAGTATAACTGAGAGCCCATTTTAATCATATCATTGCATGTTAAGCTGTTCCCAAACTGAAGTGAAGAAGACACTCCAAAACTAGCAGAAGTAACTTAATATTTTTCTGACATGTTAAAAATCTAGAGAATGACAATTAGCTGTAACAATTACAAATTGAAGGCAAGTCATATAGTTAAAAATTAATTCCAGCATCTATTCTGTGATATCTAATGATTTCCTCAGATTTCTTTATTTGGGTGGCAGGACTGAAAGTCCCTGTGTTTAGTGCCTGTCCAAAGACGGTTTCTCCCCTGCCCATCCTGAGAAGAACTGTGTGAGGTACCTGTGTCTGGATTAGGCACTAGGGAAGAACAGTGCAGACTACCTGTCGCTTTGGCATTATGAGCATCAGGACTGTGGCTTAGCTGTGCCTCATGACATACTAGCAGTTTCCCTCTCTGGTTTTAGGTCCAGATCTGTTCCCATGCCCAGTCCAGTCGGATGGTTCTCACACTCCTCTGACAACTTAGGTCAAGTTCATTCTTGTGTCTCTGCTCCCATGTGAATGCTGTGCTCCGGAGTAGGGGAGGGAAGGCACTTAAGGGAGAGGCAGCCTCTCGATGCGCAGCATACCCTTTGCCTGGCAGCTTAATCTTTCCTGCAGCCTTCCTGGGCCTGTTGATGATGCAGTGAGGCAGTCAAAGAGGTGTTCATTCATTCTGCAGCCAAGCTGACTATAGAGCTTTTTAGGACTCGTTTTACTATTACCTCCTTATCTAATGCACTTTTTTCTCTTTTTATTTTCCAATAGCAGCTTTTTCAGGCATATAAGACATATAAGCACGTCTTTCATACTCCAGTAGAGGTCAGATACCTACCTACAGTAAAGGAGCTAATTCATTACAGCATGATAGATTATAACAGCTTATTTGGAGCCCTATTATATAAATCACTTAAATGTGTATTTACATAACATTCCTATTAATTACCACAAAGACTGTAATGACTGTGAGCTGTTCTAGTTTATCTTGCAAATATGTATTTAAGCAATTCTGTTGCAGGTAATATTTAATCAATAGACTGTAACAGATCATTAATCATGCCAAACCTTTGTGTAAAAAGTGAATTTCGATTGGTGGAATGCAATGGATCCTTTGGAGTACCCTATAAGATATTATACTACTCATATGAAAACTCTACAGTGCCACCAAGGATACATACATGTTAAAAGCCTTAACGTGACCTCCTGTATGGTAGGTCTGTGTATTGACACATGGGCACATACATTTCTTGAGGTAAAGAAGTCAAGAAGTTACTCAGCAGTGATTCTTTTGGACACTTGCAAGGAGCTGAAAAGACAAGCTCCAAGGCGATGCACCTACCATTTGTTTTCTTGGCCAAAAAGGTACTGGGTAAAAACGTCTATGTAAAGTGCTTGTATGTGTGCCTGGTATCTGTTGTGTCTGAGCCCCACACAACAGTATTCTGCAGCATCAGTGATGGCAATAGCTCTGGAAGGAAGAGAAACATTACTCTCATTCTTACCTTGGAAGTGGGGAAAATCCAGAGAGAGAGAGCATACAGAACACTCAGGACACAGACATGCGGCAGAGGGGTCCCTGCGCTATTGCCATCAAGCAGAGGACCATCAATTAGCTTGAATGAAGGCATGTAATGCTGCTGTTTTTGTGGGTACTTAAGACACTATCTCAGTGAAAGAATGTGTATGTTCAGGAGCCAGTGTTTAAGTGGCAGTATTTTGGTGGTCTTCACTAAATTCTTCAAAACACAGGTGCAAAAACTTGACATCATCATCAGGGACCCATTTTTTAAAACACTTGCTGCACAGAGAAAATAGAAAAGAGAAAGTAAAAACCTAAAGCTCTTAAAAGAGCTCCAGTAAAAGTCCTAAGGATTTTGTTTCCTTCACACAGTACAGAAGACAGGTCATCAGAAAGTGGAGAACCTGAGAACAAAGTCTTGCTTACTTTACCTGTGCCAGCAGCCCAACTTGATTTTAAACAGACTGCTCGGAAGAGGGAGGCGAGCAGGATTTTCTGCAGAACTGAATTATCAAGTATTGTAACTGCGCCACTGCAAATCCGCATGATGTAGTGCACGCATGCTTGCCAAGCTGTCCTGGGAAGCTGGCCTCGAGCTCTAGCTGAAGTCATAGCTAACAGCTAAGAGCCAAATTGTGGTCATGTGAGTCGGTCACTGGCATCGTGCACGACTACTGCACAGTTAAGGTGCACCAGGTTGGTGCCCAGAATGGGAATGCAATCCTAGAAACTCTTTGTCCTATGTCATGAGTGTGCCATGCAGTGTGTGCTGAACAGCAGAGAGGATTCGTGGCTGAAATAGTAAGGAAGTCTTAGTCCAGGGCCATAATGTATTGGCAAAGCTTTATAGGAAGTCTGTGCATCACTGGCTCTGGCCAACTCTACCGATCTCTTGTTTTCATAAGCACTAAATTCACTTAATTTTTTTAAAAGGCCTTTATTAATGATTCCTTTGGACGTTTTGCAATCTGTTGTCTAATGCAAGCTTTGATTAAGTTAAAAAAAATTCTCTGCAATAGCAGTTCTCCTGTGTAATAACTAATCAATATATGCTAATCGTTTGCCAAATATATTTCTGACAGAGAAATGGTTATGAAGTTAGTTGGCTGCCAAAAAAGAACAAAAAACTCCCAGCAAATAAACAAAAAAACCCCCACCTTCAAACTCTTCTTTAATTCCTTAGCCAGTAGGTATTTGTATCTGTAAAAGGTTAACCAGTTTTTAACTTTTGAAAATTAGTATTGAAATTTTATTATCTGTCATGAATATTCAATTTGAATGGTTTTTTTTACAGCTAAGTTATAAACCTATAGAAAACATGGGAGGCCAACTCAACCCTGAATATAGTGGTGAAGCTGAGTGCTTCTGTAATAAAGTAATCTATTAAAAGGTTATCTTTCATATAAGATTGCTTTCTCTAAGCACCTAAGCATATTAACAACATCTGAAATGCACTTGTAATTATACTCACCTCAGAAAAGATTTTTAAATTGCCTTCTTTGTCCACACTTATAAAAACATCACAGTCACTCTGTGATCTTATTTTACCTACGCACCTTAAACCTTGTAAAAGCAAAATGGAAGAAGCAATCATCCATCAGAGAATTGCTTATAGGTGAACTTTGGCCATCTCTAGTGGCATTAATTTTGCTCTCTGTGAACTGCACTTGACACCCTTGTAAGGTCTGGAGAATTCTTTCTGTCTCTGACTGGCCTATGTGTCTATTTGCTATTAATTTGCGCATTGAAGATGATGCACTAGGAAAAAAAGTATTTAATTTAGTCTCTGAAGAACAGCTTTCTGGCTAAGTCCTGCAACTTTCTGGGAAAGGCTGCTCTTTACCTTTTCAGTCAGTGCCAGTGAAATGAGCAGTGTGCTTGCATGACTGGGTATGGAAGGAGCGGGTAGAGCAGCAAGGCAGGGGAAACGTGCTGCTTTAACCGCACCAACTTCATTTGTGTTTGAACTCCAGCTGCCTTTTTCCTAATTGCTGACGATACTAATGAACCTAAATGCCCTGCAACACTGTTGCTGCCATCTTCCCATATACTGCAGAAATACATTGCGTATAACATAGTAAGAAACCTATATAACCTGGTCTATAACCTGTTTGCTTCTGGTGTGGTATTTGGTTTCTGGACCAGACAGAAAGACCAGCAAAACAGTTTCTGTCAGTCCCGTACAGCAGAAGCACAATGGCTTGAACAATACTGAGATTTTAAGACAAAGATAGTAAGAATACTGTTAAAGTTGCTATGCCTCTTTGCCTTGTTAGAGATCTGATTTTGCTTTCCTACTCAGACAAAAATACCTTTGATTTTGAGCCCTTGTAGAAATTACTTTTGAAAATTTTCAGCTGACTCCATTTGGCAGCTAGGTTTACGAAGGAACATTTTTATCTGTCTCCAGTCTTCTGGGGCTACTGGTTATTTGGTGAAGAGCATTTGAGCTAATGGAGCTCACTTGAATTCCCCTTAGGAATAAGACTCTTTCCTGCATAAGGACTGTGGGATCAGTTATTAGCTGTTCTGCTGAATAAACCGAATACCCATGGAGCTTTTTAGCTTCTCCTTTGTGAAACCCATGGCTTTTAGAAAGGTCTGTGATGGTTCTGGTGATTTTTATTGTGATAATACTCCTAAATGCTCAGGCACAGCTGAGAGCAGTACTAATATTCACCACATGCTACCTACAAAATTGCTGTGGTGGAAGCATGGGGTCCTTGCCCTGAGCACTTCATAGTGTCAGGGTTTTCAAGATGATTCGTTGCCCAGTTCTACTTGCTGAATTTTATTTCTAAAACCGTCTTATTTCCAAATGTTAATTCTCACAATGGAATATCAGTTATAAATGCATATCTTACTAGGGTATTTTATCATACTTAAGAGGACTTGCTAGCATCTCCCTCAGCAATTTGATTAAATGAAAGTATTAGTTTCCTCCTCTGGAAGGGAGAAAGCTGTGCAGTTTGGTTCTAGCTGTAGCAAACTGATGAAAAACTTATATAGAACTTAATGGAAAAATCCTGCAGATTTAAAAGGAAAATGTCATCTCCACCACACAACCCTCTGGGATGATTCAAACCAGATGAGAAGAGACTAGCATAATTTCATACCTCTGTATTTTAGGAGCAATTTCTTAAAAGCTGAATGTTGTCTTTTCTGTGAAATTTTTACCAGTATTGAGTCAAAAAGACCTATTTATAATACTTTTTGATTTAACACTTCCCAGATCAAGGTTGGAGGCAATAGTGGTGAAAGATGAAAGGATATGGGGAATCTGTTGCAATGGTGTATTCCTCTGTTGTATCACAGACAAGAAGCATGCTCATGCACAAAGCATTTCTGGGGTGGAAAACGTGTCTCCTGAGCTCTCCTCAGTCCCAGAGGCTGGATGGAAGAAATGCCTTTTCAATGTTAAGAGAGGTGGATGTGGTGGATTCTCTGTCGTTAGTGTTGTTTAGGTCAAGACTTGCTCTACTCAAGCCATACCTGTATGGTAGGTGAGACTGGATAAGATTGTCGCAGTGGTCCTTTTTTGGCCTTCGTGGTATAGGAAAATCCTGCAAACCATTTGCATAGAACAGTGTCAGCAGGTGTGCTTTCATTTCTTAAGGCATTGTGTAAATTGTGTAAAATCATATGCTGACTTACAAATGATGAAAGTATTAGGCCCGTCTTCTACTGTGTTGATACAATGGAGGAATTATTTTAAAAAAGTAATTCTATTAAGTAAGCTGAAAGAGCACTGGAAAGTGCCTGCTCTTTCAGACAGTGCAGGAAAGTCACTAATTGCTCTAAACTAACTTCACTGAAGTGCAGAGCAAGGGTACAGATAACACAAAAATGTATTAGTTGCTTTTGTTGCAATATAAAAGACTGCGGCAAGGGATTAGGTTTTTTCTGTTCAGCAAAGGAGTGGAATGTGTTTCTCACACACTCCACATCTTTTGCTGTAGTTCAAAAATCTCAAGATACAACAATTTGGCAGTGTCAGCAGTGTAGTTTAACAACACATGAAGTGGCACAGCGCTGCCCCACAGAATGGTGTCCCAACTCCCTTTCAAGGCTGCCGCTTGCGAGCACGATGTACACTGAGAACATTTTTATGGGAACATTCAGGCAAACAAACACAGATGGCTGCAATTGCCCTCCCCCCTCCCCTTCCCTGGTGGGTAATCGGCACTAGTATTGAGTTACATAATTATTGGGGGTAATGCTGTATTATCAGGTCAGGCAAGTTCTCTTCGTGAAGGTTCACCTGGTAAGTACTGCATGGTGATAGATGAGTGTTGTGTTACTTCACATTACTTGGGACTGGCGCCAACCAAATCACCTCCTGACTTGTGTACCAGGTAGTCAGTCACACCCAGGCTATCTAAAGCTGTTCTTGCCCGGGCCAGTCTTCTATGAAAACAGCTGGGAATCATGCCATATCAGCCGTGTTCCCGTGAAACGGCAGATGAAAGCGGCTAGGAAAGTTCAGCTGCGCTTTGAGTACGCCATGGTACTTCTGGCACTAGCAGGGAAAAAACACTGAGGGCCAGGAGGAGGCTGGGAGATGAGCGGGCGAGCCTGCAGAGCAGCTGTGGTCACAGCACAGTGGTTGGCTTTCAGCTGGGGCAGGGGAGGAATGTGGGATGGTTCCCACACCATCTCCCAGCTTTGGAAACCTCTCCCCTTCCAGCATCACGTGCACCGCACTGGCTCTGAGGGCATGGTCGGATGTTTGCTTGAGAAACAGCTGTGGTGGTTTAACAAGTTACTGCTTGATCAGCTATTTGTTCCTGCTCCCCTCTGCTGAGGTGCAGTAACCGAATCCGTGGGCTCTTTCAGGCTGTTGCAGGGTGGAGGGAAACAGGCTTTGCTTCAAGTGTTTGCAGGTACGGGCAGCTGCCATGTCTGAGTCGTGGGGGCAGAGTTAAAGAGTTAAGGGGCAGTGACTTTTTAAGCAGAGACAGCTGTCTCCTAAATGAATGTCTGACTGTGCCATAAAAGACACTCAACACCATTAAACATTGGGCTGTCAGCAATAATTACAGAATGTGTTCACACTGTTTAAAAAAGCAAAAACTACAGAGAGGAAGAGAAGTGACATGAAAATTCAAATGTGAAGAAACTAAATAACTACACTTGGAAAAATAAAGTGTTGTTTATGTGACTAGAGAGTGTTGTTCCAAAAAACCACAACTTTGGAGCAAATTTTGCCAGTGCATCTTTCATGTAGGAAGTGGGAGTGATGAAGAGAAAAAATGCTTGGCCCTTTTGCAGTTTGCCCCTTCCTTTCTCTCTCTTGGTCTTGAAAGGTAGGTGATTTCCACTACAGTTTTGTAATTCTGATAGTTTAATGTACATGAATGTTAAATATAGCCTCACCTGTCTACTTCAGTGCATGTATTAGAAATTGCAAGGTACAATCTGAGTACCTAGCTTCTACAGTGGAAGCTAAAGAGTCTGAAGTCCATCAGTGTATCTTGTAGTCAATGAGGGAACACCTGCCGTAGAAGAGTCACACTTTAGAAGTGTTTTTATACCTATGGTCATCCCAAATAATGTCTCCAAGGGCTCCCAGTCAAAATAAACGTGGGTTCTTGAGTGGTTTATGCTAGGTGTTTGCTTTCATTGCAAAGTCAGCTCTGAGTTTCTTCATCCTTGTCATTTTGCCCTGACTCTGTAACTCTGCATCAATGGGAAGGTGTGATTGTAAAACCATAGGCACTTGCAGTGGACACAGGAGGGGGTGTAGTGCTGCAAATGTACACTGTTTAAATGATTAGGTTTAAAACTGCTTCTGTCTCTCCAAAGAGAGCTCTAATGCTCTACAGCATTCTAGTTCAGCTAATAGTAAAAAAATCCCCCACATACCCAAACATGTGTGCAAAATATTATGGAAGGGCTATTCATATCCTTTGTTTTGCTTGCTGAAGTAGAAACACTTAGTAACACTTTTTGAGCATTGAATTCTAGCGTTTCTGTCAACCTTTTGTGGAGCCATTTGGAATTGTCTGTGGCTGTGCATCGTGCCCAGCCACCCTGGTTTTGGCACCTCTGTCACTGGCTGACAAGTTCCAGCTGGTTTTTAACGCATTCACATGCACTTCAAGCAGACAACAGATACTCACTTCGGCTGCACTGTGCCAGGTGCCAGCACCGGGTATCCACTCTCTCTGTACAGAACACACCTGGAGCAGAGCAGCCATGCATTGGCAGGACTGACAGTGCAAGCTGTTACAAATGCTTCTGGCATTAAACCCTACGTGGGTACCCGCCCATTCCTGCCAGTGCCCTGCAGCCTCCCATCACATCTTGCAAATAGTGTGCAGACTCTCTGAAGATTCTCTCAGAAGGACTCTTGGCTTCCCCTATGCACAGCAGCAAGGATTTGGGAACAATTTCTTACTGCTCTTTGGAGCAGAATGTCTTCACTGGGAAATACAACTGATGGCTTCATGCAAATAGTCTAGAAAGTGGTAAATCAGTTCACTAACCCATTTACAAAATTAATATATTACACAGGGAGCTGAACAAAACTTGGCAGCTCTGCCTATATCCCCTTTGCACCTAAGGACCGCTGACTGACAAAGTAAGACAACCTTCACTCTGCCTTTAGCGGGATACAATAGCCATGGCCCTCACCAGAATCTGCAGTGCGAGCCTTGCGTAGTAACTTAGCACTTGTGAATTTTTGTGCATAGGATGTCCAGCTGCAGGAAGATTTTTCTTTATGGAACTGGAGCATCATGTAGAAGTAGGTTGATCTTCCTGATCCCTTAATAACACAGGTCCTGGAACCCAGGGTTATGTAGGGTCAGCCCTCCTGGGAGTTCCAGCCAGAACAGAGAAGTACAAGAGGTAAAATCTGTTATTAATTCTCAAGTATTTCATCTGCTTTCTTCTGTGTTAACACATAAGGAAAACCTGTGTTTTGCAAATGCCGTTATCGGTTTTTTTTTGTGCAGAATGGCTGGTTAAAATGTGGACGTGGAAAAGCACAATACCCCTTTAATGCTTGGTAGGCTCCTCTGCTAGCACTGACGGTAAAGGATATGGCTTTCCTGCTGACTTCAGCAAGAGGTAGGGCTGGTGGAACAGTTTTCCCTGGCTGGGAAATTACGGCTTTAGTCATATGCATTTCCACGTGCGGCAGGGTTAAAAGATTCATCGCCCTTCCTGACTCTGCTTCACCTCGGTGTTTGAAAGCAGTGGTGGGGGGCAGCGAGGGAAAAAGGAAGACATTAATACACAGCGAGAAGCTGAAACCAAAAGGCCAGCCCGTGCTGCATGTTCCCACTTCTCGGCAACTGTGAGTCACACACGTTAAACGCATTTGTGCGCCGGTTGTGTGAGTTGTCCCTAGAATGCTTCAAACTTTTTATAGCTGCTCCCACTTGCTGCAGTGTCACCTGCTGGTGAGATCAAAGCACTCAATAGCACGCTCCCCCGCTCCATGCTCAACAAAGTCACCGGAGCCCTTGAAAACTCCTACAGATGTTTCCTCTCTGAAGACAAAAGGATATTTTTCTCCCCTCCCTTCCTCCTTCACACCAAAGAACAAATCCTATGCTTGGCTGAGTTTGTACCACCTCAGATTAATTGGCACTAATGCAAATGTTCGTGGCTGTGTGTGGGATGTTGCTGAGAGCATAATGGTTGTCGTATTTGCTTGCATGTGGTTACTCCACTTCAGCTGTGTAATTCATTGCTTTATAAAGTGCCTTACAATGTGCTACAGCACAGGAAG
Organism: Struthidea cinerea; assembly: GCA_013397865.1. Lineage (NCBI taxonomy): Eukaryota > Metazoa > Chordata > Aves > Passeriformes > Corcoracidae > Struthidea > Struthidea cinerea. The sequence goes on from VZTI01004180.1 coordinate 84,025, forward strand.
CTAATCATATGCCGTGGCAGACAATACAGCAGAGATTCAGAGTTACTGCAGGTCTCCTAAGGCCCGTGCCCTGAAGTCCTCAGTCCTTTTTCATCAAAGTCCCCCTCGAGTGAGTGTCTATTTTGCCACCTGGAACAAACTCTTAGAACTGCCAGAATGTCTGGAGCTTTTCTGCTGGCTCCTCGTGGGATTCCCTTTCATTCCTTTTCAGTCTAATTCCTCTTCCCTTCACTCCCACCCTGAGTTTCTCTCCCTCTTTTTAGGCATCTTATTGGCAGTGTACTCCAGGCATAGCAGTATGAAGGTTGTACAAGAGTTTCCATTCTAAGGGGGTTATTTTGAGTTGCTTATGTTTCTGGCTGCAATTTTAAGCATTTGATATGAAGCCCAGAAGCAATTTTTTAATTGGAAAGTGTAAGCTGAGATAGGTACAAGAACAAAGATCTGTTAAGAAACAATACTTCCGACTGTGTAATTTTAACAGTTCTCACAGATGTGAGAATGGATTGGTGTTTGGTTCTGAAGTATCTTTTGCCTCTTCTTGTGCTCTTGAGTGTTACTGGCTGGTAGTCACAGGGTGTTTTTTTGTGACTGCAGACTTGGCTCTCTAGGTACCAAGCTATGCTGGTACCATGCTCTCATTTCTAGCTTAGGAAATCTCTCTCTCTCTCTTTGACCAGTAAGGCATGGATGAACGAAGGTGAGCTCCTCTGCTACAATTGAAAAGCCAGCATGGAAGGAAGCAGTGAAAAAAAGCCCAGCTTTGCCTTGGTCTAGTTTGCTGGCCTAGCAGAAGCTGAACCATGTAGAAGTTCATAATTTAATTTATTTTCTAAAAAAGCACAAAATTCTATTAGAAACCCTACATGACAAGACTATCAAATTGCAAACACTCAAAGGCTAAGGAAATGACAAAATTGAGCTTGCCTACCCAGACTTAATTCTGTTTCCTCGCTTGTATAGTTACAATAAAGTTTAATTAGATTGTCGCATATTATTTTGGGGAGCTGCTGGAGCTGGTCTCCCGCCTCATTCATTTTGCATGCTAATGCAGTGCAAGGCAGTTTTTCTTGAAACACTGAGGGCCAGAGTTTCTCACTGCAGGGGCTGCATGATGTGTCATAAATAAGATTGGTGTTCATAGAAGGCAGGAGCTGTGAATGTAGAATGATAATGAAGAGTTTGGATAGTGACAGAGTAACCACTTACTCCTTCACCCTGCCAGCCACCCACTGCTATTCCAGTCCCTCCAGTCCATAGCTGAGGACACCGCACTGATACTCCTGTACTGGCTGCCTCCCCAGCAAACTTACATATTCCCATGCTCCAGTTTCCTGGGAACCATTCAGGAGAAGATGTCAGGATGTTATGTGCCCTAATTCAGAGACCAATCCTGAGGGACATACTGACCCTCTTATGTGTCCTGTGGCAAATTACTGCTGTGGGAATGACAACGGCTCCACATCTCACCGGGTCTCTTACCTTAAAAATTATAATCTTGCTGTGCGGTTATTCATAGAGAAGTTTCTTCATAGATAAACACTCTAAGGACAAATTCTCTTTTCATTCTCAGGCAGTGGTAAATGTGAAAATCAGTTTCATGCAATAGAGTTAATTCATATTCCGGCAGTTATTACTCTTCCCAACAAATGACAGGTGTGTGGCCATTTATTTGAGGGGTCAGCTATCAGTCTTCCCTGTTTGTATTTAAGGGTGGCCATTCCACTTCTGATAAAGATTGTGTATTTCCCCCTAGATGTTTTTTTTTCTGTTTATTTCTGATTGGTTGTAAGTGCTGGAGTGAGTTTTTCTTTCAGGTACAAATGCTGCTCTTTGAAATTGAAGTGCATGACAGTAGAACTTAAGTGTAATAACAAAAGGCAGTCTCTGCTTTCACTTGCTTCTTTCCCATGTTCTTCTGCAACTGTAGCAAAATGCTGAATAGCTTTAGTATTTCATCTTCAGAGAGCTAGGAAATATAGCCAAGGACGCTGAGCCACACTGAAATGAGAAAGGGCTCCCAGAGCACTGAGGAATGTTCCACTTCTTTTAGGTTCAACCAGCCCTTTTCTGTTTGTTGCTGCAACTTATGTAAATTATTAGAGTTCAAGTAGATTTAATATTTATCATCCAAGACAGGAAGGGTCAGCCCTCCTTTCTTCTACATTCCCTTTACTGGAAAAGTGTAATTTCAGTAAAATGTCAGCGTTTGTGATTTAAATACATTTCAGCAAGAAGACTTGCAAATTGTTATTTCTGCTGTCCCTCCCCCAAAAGTGTCCCTAATTTTTTCTCTCTAAAATAGTAGGATCTAAGCAGTAAAGTAAGATGACTACAGTTGCTACATAACAAGGCTTAAAATCTGTTTCCTTTTTTAAAGCTCTTAAGGCTATTCAGAGTCTTTGGACAAATTGCTGAATGAGGTACATCACATTAGTGATGGTGACCTGTGAGTGTCCGGCAGGATCCCTCCATAAGAACTCCTTTTTAAGATGAGATCTCTAGATTAAATAATTTACTTGTTCATTATTATTTGGAGATGTCACCATTTGCACTGAAAGGATGTGTACACCTCATTGTGCCACGCACTGAGCATCATGAATTCCTATGATCTCTCCTTATTTCAGGAATAAATAAGAACAATTAGGAACTTGTAAAGCTGGGTGTGATGTCAATATAAGAGCTAATCTTAACCCATAACCTTGATTTGCTTCCAGAAAACCAATTTTGGACTGTTCTGGGACATGATGGATTGTCATGCTAACATCTTCTGGTAGCAACATCAGGTCCTACAGAATACAGGCTTTCATTAGAGAACTACCCCATGCAGTTACAGATGCTGCAGTCTTCACAGAGCAGGTGCAGCACTACTCTACCAGTTGTCAATTGGTGTTTTAAAAATTCTATGCCATTCCACCCATTTTTCAGGCCTCATCTCTTCAGGATCATCAGGCACTTGATTTCCTTTAGCTCCATGCATCAGGGTTTTAGAGTATGTAGGGTGTTCTGGATATCCATGCATCCATCCACAGCTTTTTGATGACATCCTTCAGCTGCTCTCACATGCTTTTGTTGTGCAGGCTTTGTCCTGCTGTTCATTCCTCTTAGTCCTGGTATCACGAAGGACTGCAGGATCTTTCCTGACCTCCCTTCCTCATTATTCCTTTCTCATGGGCTAGTCCCAGACTGACAGGTCCTCTAGGGCTCTTCATTTACACTCACTCTGGGACAGGGCAGAAGTTCATCCTTCAGTACCTAAAGGGGGGCTACAAGAGAGTTGGTGAGATTCTTTTTAGAAGGGCATGTAGTGATATGATGGGGGGGAGTGGCTTTAAACTGAAAGAGAGCAGGTTTAGATTAGATGTTAGGAAGAGATTCTTTACTGTGGAGTTGGTGAGGCACTGGAACAGGTTGTTCAGGAAAGTTGTGGATGCCCACATCCACAACTGAGATGTTCAAGGCCAGGCTGGATGGGGCTTTGAGCAGCCTGATCTAGTGGGTGGCACACTTTTGTCATGTTCACTGTATTTCACTCCTTTGAACTGTGGCACATAACTTGTAGTCTGTCCCCTCATGCTGGGCCTTGCAGGCAGCTGCTGGAGAGTGAAAGGGTTTTCAAGAACATTTGGCATGAGGAAAGGGTTTGTCACAAAAGAAGGGTCTCCAGTGGTAAACAGAGTGACAGACTAATCTTGCAGATGAACATGCTAGGTGTTCTACCAGTTACGATCTAACACTGTGGCCTTCTCACCCATTGGATGATCTGATAAGCAAGAGGGTTTGTGGAATGTTATGCATGGGGAGAGAAGAAATCTGAGATGCCTGTTCAAGCCAAAGTCTCTCTGCATCATTTTGATTCTTCTAAAAAGATGGTGGTAGTCAGGAAAATTTCACATTTCTTCCTTGCATTCACTTCCTTAAAACAACACATTAGGGCCTTATTAAA